>JASAND010014650.1:0-43047 GCA_030248195.1 Trissonchulus latispiculum
TATAAGAGAATTGCAGTTTTTCAAAAAGTTTTAAAGAATTTTGATAAAAAGTTTTGAAAATTTTAATAACATTTTGCTTTTGATAATAGGCTAAAATTGGTTCCGGTTCCGGTACGTTTTGAAAAACCGGAACCGGAACCGGAACAAAAAAGTACCGGAACCGGAACCGGAATTCCGGTCGATCCCTACTAAGGATATATATGATACCGAGGTTATTGGTTCAATCCGAGAGGAAACAGAAAGTTGTCGGAATGATTCGTTCAGTTATTATTGATATTTATACAAATTTCCGTAGAAATGGAAAGTTCACAGTAACTATCAAGGGATTTTCTTAATAGAAAAATTTGTCTTCGTCATAGCTCGAATATCAGAGCTGTAAATTATTTGTGCACTATAAAGTATATATATATAAATCGAAACATTGTTACGTATGCATGTATAATTTCGCAATAGGCGAATATGGGTTGTTCGGCGAAGCTGTGCCCATATTAATTCGCTCACAACCTAGTCCTCTTCTGTTTTTGAACCTAGCCCCCATATTAAGCATTTTTAAGACTAGTCCTCTCTTGATTTTGCAACCTCACCATCACCCATATTACTTTTTCATGCTCCAGAGGAGCATTAATGACAAATTTTGGCGACCCCAGATTTTTGGCCAAAAAGTGGGGGGAGGGGTTAGAAAAATTTTCGAGGGGGGGGTTGGCGAAAAATCGGTTTTTCGTTAAAAAACTGGAAACTTTTCTCAGTTTTCATCCATTTTTAGCGATTTTTAAGGTAATTGAAACGAATTTTCGGCTAAAATTTTTCAAAAATTTAGATTGGGGTCGAAAGTTTTTATGGGGAGGGGGGGGTCGGCCGTAGGACGACTTGGGGGGAGGGGTAGCAAAACGTTTTAGAGGGGGAGGGTTGGCGACCTCTCTATTTGGGGAAGGTGTCCCCCCACGCCCCCCCCAACACACCTTGTGGACAGGGTCAAAATTGGCGGGGAAAAAGTTTGAAAAAAGAAAAAAAGATAACTTTGAGCCTCCCTCATAAATTTTGGCCTAAAAGTAAGCCAGCGGGTGAACCTTTAACAAAAAATCACCGACTTTCGTCTACTGCAGCTTACTGGTAGGTGGTAGAGCTACGAAACTGGGATGGTTTAAAGCCTAGCCCAAGCCTATCCAAGTATATAATCGATTTGGTTTACATAGTTTTGCCACTTGACATTGTGGAGCCCAACCCATGACGCAGGAGGTTGATAGGTATATACTGGGCTTACTCTAGTGGGGGGGGGGGGGGATGGGGACCCCCCATAAACCACCCTTCTCCCCCCCCCCCCCAAAAATCGTTCCCCCCAAAAATCGCCCCCCCCCCCCCCCCCCCAAAAAAAGTGGGCGCCCCTTTTGGTACCAAATTTTGCCCTGAAAAAATCGCTCAGAAGGCCAAATTTTCAAAAATTTTCCGGCTTCGCCGGAGATATTTACTCAATTTTTTGCCCTTTTCAACACTAAATCTGCTTATTTTTGCTGTAAAAATCAACTTTTATAGAACATGCCAGAAAAATAGCGCTATTTTTAGCATATTTTTCGAAAAATTTTCGCCCCCCCCCCAAAAATTCCTTGCCCCTCGGACCTTTGGGGGGGGCCCCCAAGAAGCCCCCTTCTCCCCCCTACTGACTTTAAGTGTGTGAATTTATTCTTGCTTAGATTCTGTGTGTTTGTAGAAATGCCTGGCTACGGAGTTTGGATTAACAGTCTCCGTGGGAGCGGTCCTAGACTTCCCGGTCCTGAGCGTGTTAAGCAATGGTTAATTTTCTCCCGCCAGTGGCACATTATAGATGCTCGATGGCAAAACCTGGAAGCATTGTCCAAGAAAATTGCTCTTTATCTGTCAGGGATGAACAAACCAATCTTTCATGACTTGAGCGACTGCGGAGATCACGTGGTTGTATTTAACTGTCGTCACATCTCATTAAAGGGCTTTGATTGGAAACGTTTAGAATACAACTTCGACAATGGAAAGCCCAAAGGAAAAATTCTGTATCCGGTGAGTCAATTATATATTGTTGGGTGGTGCGCATTATTCCACCACCTAGTCCATATTATAGGTGGGACAGGGTATTATTATATATCATTGCTTATTGTTTTTTGCTCGGACACTTTCGCGTTTTTCTGCGCATTGCTCGAATGAAGCTCGCATAGCTCTGAAATACTGCATTTATATATGTTATATACGTATATACGTATATCTTTAAAAATTTCTATTTTGCGTCAATTACATGGTTTTTTTAGGCCTTGGCACAAATTTATGAGTCGATGGCGTAAAGATTTTTGGCCGTTGGGGCCATTTTGGCCTAAATTTTTCGACGAAAACCGAATTGAATTTTATTGATTTTTAAGTAAAAACAGTAATTTTCTAAAAAATTATAATCTTCTTTGGCGCGAATTTATACATTTTTGCTTGTATTTGTGGCTGCACCAGCCGACAGCTATAGCAAGCTTAACAAAAAACTCAAAATTCAGTTTTTTGGCTGGAACTTTCGCAAAACTAAACCAAATCGATTCTTTGAGGACCATTGATAGGTCCTGGGGGGCTAAGCTTTAAACCACCCCAGATTCGTTGCTCTACCAGTAAGTTGCAGTAGACGAAAATGTGTGGTTTTTTGTTAAAGGTTTAACAAAAAAATCACCCGTTAACAAAAAATCAGTGGCGGATCGGATCCCAGAGAGCAGCTAGCAACTTTTTCTCATCAGTTTTGGATAGAGCGCACTAAATAACGTGTTTAGAACCCAAACCCAACCGCTAACCTAGTGTTCCAACTAAGGCAACTGACCTCGCCGAAGTCTTAGTGGTCACTGATGTCCCCCGACAGCGTCCAGTATGAAGTCTGGTGGCTCTAAAGTGCCGTTTTCAAGGCTAAAACGTTGTTTTTTCGTGTTTGTGAGAGATTATAACCTTTTTCCAGGCATTTTGGCAGAGAAACTCAGAACTTCGTATGTTGGTCGGGTATGACCCACGGTCACGTGACCCCTGCCGGACCCGTCCGGATCCTCCAGGTACCAACTGGACAGTCCGAAGTGGCTATAAACATGTCCTAGGGGGTTTTCTAGGGCGCTGAATTCAAATCTGACATTAGTTTTTAGGTAACTATAGGCTAATACTGACTTCGGGGATCACGTTTACCGTCGGACGGTCCAGGCCCGGCTGGTTGCCAGGTTGGACTCCCAGATGTGTCAGGCAACCTCAAAAACAACGGGTATAAGGGTTTTCGAGGTCGATGACCTCGATTTTGACGTTACTTTTGCTCTAGCTGCTGTTTTGACTTCAGTAACGAAACATGAAAATGATTTTTTGTTTGTTAAAATTTTAACAAAAAATCACCCACCCCAGGACGGCTCAGAGGTCCGACTGGGAACTTCTATATATGTATGTATCGATAGCCCACAGTCAGGACATGTCACATGCACAATATGAGTTGCCTAGGTTTCCCCTTAGTAAATAGCAGCCAAAATTCGAACTTCAGTCATGAACGTTTTTGAGGTCACGTTTGGATACCCTCACTTAAAGGTCTGCCCTGAACGCGTGGAGAGGGCCTAGGGTCTCAAACTCACAGGCTGTAATGTCGAGATGTGTGGCTACCACCTTGCAAAAATTTGGGTCTCTGCGACTTTCCTGTGTGTCAGGGTGGGGTGATTTTTTTGTTAAAATTTCGGGTGATTTTTTTGTTAAGCTTGCCATAGTTACAGCACTTATAGTTATAATTATGTAGGGGCGCGATAGCGCCCCTACATAATATGGGTATAAAGGCGTCTGCGCGGCCCTCTGGAGACCGTGTTGGCCTGGTGCCAGCTAATTAGAGGTCCGGCGGTGGTAAAAAGGTTAGCTTCGTAAACAACTCGAGTAGTACTACAAGTACCACCATACTTTTGGTTCGAATTCGAAACTTCGAATTTTTGCACTAGGCGATAGTTACCGTGCGTTTGTTTTTTTTCTCGGTGAATAACGCTTATTGGAAATGCATTTTACGGCTAAGTGTTGGAACGATGTGGGCATTTTGGCACCATACTACTATTATATGTTGGTAGACAGGATCCCCCCATGCTACCTTTTTTTGGTCATTTTGGCACCTGGCCAATTTTGGCTCTGTGCCAAGGTCCCAAAGTCGGACTTTCGCTATTTTTCGCAAATTTTGGTCACACTTTTCTAGAACTGGGTAGAAGCTGGAGAGGTCTAGTATCTTTTGTTGAAAATTACCAGTAGGGGTTCATAAAGTAACGAGGGGGATTTTTTAATTTTGCTCCCTAGCTTTCAGGAGATGGGTCCAAACTTTGCATTTTTTTGGCCTGTTTGGGCGAAAAGTTTCTAAGTCCCACTTTTACTAGAAATGGCCTAAAAGTCACTAAAAATGGCGTTTTTCGGCCTTGGGGTGGTGCCCATATGTAGTAAATCAGGGTCGCTGGTCGCTGAAAACGATGAGCATACTGCCGATACCGCCCGAAGTGACCACTGGTCAGCATGGCTCCCGTGGTTCCTCGCCCAGGGTCAAAGTTGGGAAAACTCCCTCTAAACAGCGTTTTTCGGCGTTTTGGCCGGGGGCATATATAGTAAATCGACTACGCTCGTTTCAATGGGCATATCGCCGAAACCGACGGAAGTGACCACTGGTCACTACTGCCTATGGGGCCTATTGACCACTGGTCAAACGGCCTAAAACTGCGCTTTTCGGCGTTTTGGTCGGGGGCATATATAGTAAATCGACTACGCTCGTTTCAATGGGCATATCGCCGAAACCGACGGAAGTGACCACTGGTCACTACAGCCTATGGGGCCTATTGACCACTGGTCAAACGGCCTAAAACTGCGTTTTTCGGCGTTTTGGTCGGGGGCATATATAGTAAATCGACTACGCTCGTTTCAATGGACATATCGCCGAAACCGACGGAAGTGACCACTGGTCACTACAGCCTACGGGGCCTATTGACCACTGGTCAAACGGCCTAAAACTGCGTTTTTCGGCGTTTTGGTCGGGGGCATATATAGTAAATCGACTACGCTCGTTTCAATGGGCATATTGCCGAAATCGAGGGAAGTGACCAGTGGTCACTACGGTCTATGGCCCTATTGACCACTGGTCAAACCCCTTAAAACGGCGTTTTTCTGCGTTTTGGTTGGGGGCACATATAGTAAATCGACTACGCTCGTTTCAGTGGGCATATGCCGAAACCGACGGAAGTGACCACTGGTCACTTCAGCCTATATGGCCTATTGAGCACTGGTCAAACGGCCCAAAACTGCGTTTTTCGGCGTTTTGATAGGGGGCATATATAGTAAATTGACTACGCTCATTTCAATGGGCATATCGCCGAAACCGAGGAAAGTGAGCACCGGTCACTACGGTCTAGGTGGCCTACTGACCAGTGGTCAAAGTCCCTAAAACAGCTTTTTTCGGCCCTTTGGCGGTTACCCATTTATAGTAAGTCGGCGGTGCTGGTGGTGGTAAACGATAGGCATGCTATCGAAGTCGGTACATGTGAGCCCTAACCACGGAGACCTGTGAGTCAGGGTTCCATTGGTGGTCCAAAATGAAAGTCTTTAAAGTCAGTTTACCAAACACTTCGAGTGGAGGTGGGAATTCAATGGTGCTTATATTGTGTGCTATATATATATATATAATCACTTTTAGCCTGGCCTAGGGCACTGTTTAAGCTCCTTATATCAATTAGTGTATTGCTGGAAAGGGATCCTTTAAAATGACAGAAGGACAAGAAACAAAAATGCTCCTCTGGAGCATGAAAAAGTAATATGGGTGATGGTGAGGTTGTAAAATCAAGAGAGGACTAGTCTTTAAAATGCTTAATATGGGGCTAGGTTAAAAAATAGAAGAGGACTAGGTTGTGAGCGAATTAATATGGGCACAGCTTCGCCGAACAACCCATATTCGCGGGATTTCACGTTTCGTCTTAGCTTAGAGCTATCAATGTCAGTCAATAAAAAATTTAAGCAGTTGAATACTCATCGAATATAGCTGTTTGCATGTACTGTTAGACTAGCTGCTAGGAATATATACGTAAATTATCATCATTTTGTTGTGTTGAACTAAGCTATTGGTCCAAGTCAGGAGGAAATAGAAGATCGTGGGAGAGTCCCAAATTATTCTTGAATATAAATTTTCCGCATAAATGGATACGTAAAACGCGCTGGTTAGTATGAAGCACTTATCGAAGAAAACGTTTGCTAAAATAAAAGTTCGAATAAAGCTCGAGCACATACCGTAGCTGTAGGTTATTTATGAACTATAAACCAAATCTATCGTGGATATGCATAATAATTTACATTTACAAACCGCGAATATGGGTTGTTCGGCGAAGCTGTGCCCATATTAATTCGCTCACAACCTAGTCCTCTTCTATTTTTTAACCTAGCCCCATATTAAGCATTTTAAAGACTAGTCCTCTCTTGATTTTACAACCTCACCATCACCCATATTACTTTTTCATGCTCCAGAGGAGCATTTTTGTTTCTTGTTTCATTTACTGTTATAAAGATTTCATCGAAGAAATGCTATATTTTAGTAGTTTAACCTTATTTTTATTAGTTTAATTTTCTTCTTTCTTTGGTTTTCTATACTCGCATGCTCCTGTTTTAAGATTCATTAAAAATTCATTATATAATTCATTAATACTGTCGTGCACTATTTTTTCTATGCTAACAAGGTTCTGTTTCTGCCATTTTAAGGTAAAAACGTAGTTTGCTTGTGTGTGAAACAGTGACGATGGCGATTTTGTTGTTAAACAGCGATTTCTGAATATATAACGCATGAATACATGATAACTGTAATTTTAACAATGCGTACAATAACGCGCAACCTAAAAATTAACAAACTTTGGATGGCCTAAATTTTTTGGTGATGGCCTAAAAAATTTGAATCGTTGAGGCCATTTGGCCGAAAGTTCGGCGACCAAAAAACCCTGGTCCATTAGCAATTGCATGAGCCGTAAAAAGGTAAAGGTGACCCCTGGAGAATATTTCCATCCCTGCTTCAGGGACAAGGGGTACCGGTGCTCATCCCCGGATACACAGCCGTAGAGCCAGGAGTGTCACCTCAAATGATGACTACATCCGTGGAAGGGGGGCCGGCCCTTCAAGGCTTTAGGCCCTACACGGACTCCTGTTACCTTCCCACAATAGTGGTACCCATTTACCGACCATTTAAGGATGGATAGCTGGGTTGGCTAGAGCTCACGGCGAACCGATATATATGTGCTTAGTCCCTTGCTCAAGGGGATTTGTGAAAGCTTTGTGGCAGCGGGGATTCGAACCTCTGACTATCGGATCCGAAGTCGAACGCCTTAACCACTCGGCCGGCACGGCACATGAGCCGTGAACATTGTATATATTATATTCCCTTAATACGTTCAGAGGTATATACAGGCAATCAACTGTGTGCAATTTGAATATGAGCGAGCACAAGGGTGCTGCAGCCAACTGAGGCAAATTTTCGCAAATCAGCTCTAAGTTTTTAGCTTATTTTGTTACACACCTTTAAAAACTATTAAGAAAAACATTTTAGTATAGTAAAGGTTCGAAAAAAAATACGATTTGGTAACTTTTTGGATAACTTTTTATAGGATTGCAGTAGAGATCCCGGATATGGCCCAGCATGTGTGGGGTGGGGTCTAGTTTCTTCCCATGCCCAAAGTTCCCGGGCAAGGGCTGTGGTTTCAGAAAAAATATTGACTGTATTTTTTTCGGACTCAAATCGAAAAAAATACACGGGGTCGAAAAAAATACAGGTCCAAAAATTCGCCCTTTCATTATCTAGTGCCAAAATGACTATACAAATCTTATATGCTGATGCTGCTCATGCATTTTCCGTTGACTATTGACCCATCTTTCCAGTCTATGGTGTTTAATTTTCATTAGATAGGCCGCCTACCGCATATGGCCCGAATAACTTTTTCATCTGGCCAGATACTGTTTTTATCACGCAGTAATGTCTATAATGTTGCTTATTCAGTGGCCATATTTGTTTGTTATTCTTAACAAACGTAACGACAAAGAATAAATATCCAGCAGACATCTAGAAGACCCTCTGAAAACCGTCATAGATGGTCATGGCTGTTAACATGACTTCTGGAATCCCAATGCCTACCGGAAGGGGTCGTCTACGTCACGGTTTTTTTGCGTAAAATACTGCGTATTTACGCAGTCGAGCTTAAAAATACGCAGTCAAAAACAAAAATACGCACCAAAATACGCAGCCGAAAAATTCGGTAGCAAGAATTTCCAGAGTGCTCTAAATTAATTTCTTGAGACAATTCAACGTAGTTTGGGCTCTGGCTTCTTCTGGGGGGCTCCGTCCCCCAGACCCCCCCACTTACCTCATCGCTTCTACATTGATCCTTCCGTCTGCAGTTGCTTCTAAGCACACGTATATATAAATATATATAATACATGCGTTGTTTTTGTTTCTATTTTCATTTACATAGTAAACTAAAATCTTATCTGTTCTAAGACTGTATTTGTTCTATTCGTAAACTCTATTTGTCTAACCAACAATTAACTTTACTATTAAATTGCTCCAGGCAAAGAATTCAAAGTTTTAAGAGCAAATTTAATCCGAAATTTAAACTTTTCTTCAACTTCTGGGGGGCTGCGCCCCCCAGACCCCCTGCGTATCTATTTCGCATCAAATATTCATACACCATAGTTCAATCGGCACGCAACGTAAAATGAAGCTAAGAACCTTAAGGTTATAAAAACTCTTAAAAATGACATAATTCGACGCTAAATGCGTTTATAGCGTTTATAACGTTGAGAAGCGATTTTTGTAATTTTACGCAGTCGAAAATAAAAATACGCACTCGAAAACAAAAATACGCAAAATTTACGCAGGTCCGATTTTCAAAAAAAACCCTGGTCTACGTTGTTTTTAATTCTCTAGCCATTGGCACAATTGATTATAAACCATCATTTAGCTCATTCAAAGTCGGAAAAATTAAGAGTTTTCAGTTCAGTGCTGAAAGCTTGTCTGCTGAGGAACCTGGCAGCCCGATCTGAGGATGTGAACGTAGCAAAAGTCGTTATAGTTTACCATATGGTATTATTTTATTAAGTTTACTCTCGATTCGTAATTGTCCTGACTTTTTCAACTCGTTTCAATGCTCTAACTACCCGGAATATCGTCGACTTTTGTTACCGAGGCTGTAGCAAGCAATTTGCAGCGGCTTGAGGTCCTGAAAATGCAGTAGTTACAGTCTACTCGCTTCTAAAATTGAATCAGTATTACTGGAATCACTGCAATAGCTGTGAATGCTAGTATAAAACAGCGCTAAAAGTCATCCCAGTAAAGTTCTGGTCAGTTGAGGACAAATTTTCAAGCCAATCATACGACACTGTAGTAAGATAAAGATTGACCCCTTGGAACCAACCCAGGAGACCGTCAGTGCATGCTACAGCCATAAAAGCTGTTAAAAACGCGAAAACTCGACACCTGGTCGATTTCTAGCAGCTAAAATAAGAATTTTTAGGTGTATTTTTATTTCGGACCCAAGTGCCCAGCGGGTCCGAAAAAAAATACACCCGCTGCTGCGCAACTGTGCGGCGCAGGGGCGCCCGAACCTATTGCCAAAAAAACTAGAAGCAATGTGTATTATATATGTTAAAACAATAGGTGCTACTATAGCTTTAGTGTAGCGAACAAGAGCCAAAAAGTTGCCAACTGATCCAAAAGTTGAAAACCAACTTTTTCATAGTACCATTTTTGAGTCCTCATTCTGCGTGAGTGCGGGGCCTTAGGGAAACAGCCATACCATGACTGGATATAAATAAGCTTGCGCTATTATGGGGTACAGTTTGGCTGGGGTCAGTAGTATAGTGTCCGGTTTTCGCACCTCACTCACGGGAGTAAATGACCTTTTGACCTTTCCTTCAGTTCACAAATGCTTATTCTAAACTACACCAATCTCTTTCTTTCCATTCTTTAATCCCTTTCTTTCCGACCCTCTGAATTCTTACCCCCTTGCTTGGGAACCGGCGTCGTCCCATTACCGGACTTTCTTGGGCTTTTCAAACGTCTAACTTCAAGTGCTTATATATCCTTGGTGCAGCATCATCCAATCAGGTTTCATAAAATTTTTATAAGGTGATTTTCAACGGACCATAACTTTCTCATCCCTGATCCGATTTCGATGAAACAGATACCGTTCGATTCCCCTCCTCGAGCTCTACAAGTCTAGACCCAACACACTTAGTTTCAGCTAAATGAGGATTTTTATAATTTTTGGTGCAGCATCAACAAATCAGGTTTCATAAAATTTTCATAAGGAGTAATCTTTATGGCTTTCTAACCTCTTATTCGATTCTTTCCGTCCCTCTGAGTTCTTCCCCCGGGGCTTGGGACCCGGCGTCGGCCCATTACCGGACTAACTACCTACCTAAGCTAACTTACTTCCTACGTACCTACCTAACCTAATCTATAATATACAATAACCTAAGCCCGGTCCACTACCATCTAATGTTTTTGTATTTTTCTGTTTTCTTATTTTTTATTTCCTACATGTAATATACAACAAATATGTACACTATTAACAGTAGCCCTTAGGAGGACTGTTGGGATAATGGGGTGCAGAGGCGAAGGCGGAGCTTGGTTCCCAGGGTTTGGGTGAGGCTGTCGGTAATTGGAATTTGTTTTTGGTCAATCATCCAAAGGTCAACCAAGTCCGGCCCTTCCAAAATCCCCAAGAATGGTAATCCGAAACTTCCCTTAAATTTAAAACTAGCCGACCTCCCATCCTCAATAGCTGTTTCCGGGGTGAAGTAGCATGGCGCACTGTAGTTCCAAATTTCCACCTCATTACCTTGAACACTGAACCAACACCACCAAAACATTTTCGAGAGAGCTTTTAAAACCGACCGTCCACCACGACAGAACAAATGAGACTGATCTATTTTCCAATTTTTGCTCCTTTTATAGATTTTTGTCAATTCCCAAGAGGGTAGTTAGCGGTCCCCAAGGGACCAAGATCAAAAGCACCGACCGATTAGGTCATTAATCAAACTCGACAGACTGTCCCAGGAGGGTAGCTAAAATACAACTCGGCGTGGTCCCAGGGGATAACATATGGTGAGCGTGGGTAAAAGTAAAATTTAAGATGGCGTCGTCCCAAGGGAAGGTGGATGAGATTGAAACTGGCGTGTTGTCCAAACTAGATCTGTGATTTAGAGTCACTCCTACCTTACACCAAGCCCACATTTTTCAATTTACAGATTTTGCCTTTACTTGTCCTGTCTTGCCGTAGCTACCTAGGTTTTGTGCCCCGAGTCACTCTGAACTTACACCAATTTCACTACAAGCATACGTTTTCCTGATATTTCGTTGAATCCGACCTTATCCTTTCCTTTCTGACCTTAACTTTCCGCTTCCGTAATTTTAGTCCCTGAGTCACTCCAAAGTTACTCCGAGCTAACACCGAGTATACACTGAGCATACACCGACCTTACTCTATTTATGTTTTTAAATCTAAATTGTTTTCAATCGGACCCGCCCTCGTCGCCTTCGGATTTTTCTGGTAGTACCATCGTATCGAGGTCGACGTTCTTTTCAATTGCTCGCTTAAGGGCCTCTTCATTAGAAAATTCATGCTCGTAGTCTACCTGCTCATCCATAATCTTTTCGATAAGTGGGTCGTCAAGGAACTGTTTGCAACGTTGGATGTGAGTATAGATCAACCTGTTTAACTCTGCCCTAATTAATGGTCTAAGTTCGTTGTAAGCCTCAACCTCAGATGTAGCCTCAGAATTTCCGTCAGTAAGGTACTCTTGGGTTAGTCTACCCATTCGTCGTTGGTATTTCTCCTCAGCCCGGCGAACAAGCTCATCCCAAAATTCTCCAATCGGTCTTATCTTACTGCCAGAGTCACTACTTCTTGAGGACTCCGTACTTACATCTGACTCAGACTCATCATAGTCCGGTTTTGCACTGTGAATATTTTGAACATGACGCTGGAGGTTGAACGCCCTTGTGAAAGTCTGACCACATTCACCGCACTGGTATGGTTTATTGTATTCGCAACTAGACATCGTTGTTAGAGCTAAGTATTGTGCCTGCTTCTATGTACTTTGTCGTACGTGCTTTTATTGATTTCGCTTGGTGCTTTTATGTACTTTGTCTTTGGTGTTTTTATTGATTTAGAGTCACTCCAAGCCTGCTCCGAGCTAACACCGAGTAAACACTGAGCATACACCGAGCTTACACCGAGCCTTGTCAATAATGGTGGGGGTAATTTTCGAGTAATGTCACAGAACAAGGACTGATTTACGTTTTTTTATTGATTCACAGTACTCGAAGTCGTCGCGTCGAATTGGCTCTCCAATCAAGACATGACTTACTTACTTATTTCAACATCGGTTAGATTACAACTCTTTAAAACTTGTTTTCAGGTTTCATTTTGAAATTTGAAAATGTTGAAATTGCAAAGTTGCCCTCAGGCGATTAAAATGCAACAACATTTACCATGGTATGTATCTTTATCTCTGTCAATTTTTGTTAAAATCTGACGTCGCCATTGGGATTTTCTGCTTGAGATACCCTTTGTGTCAAAAAATCATCAAAAACGAATAAGTAATTATCGAGATAACACGTACAGATTTCTGGTGCATTTTCAGTGGCTCAGTGAAAAAAGTTTGAGGCGCCGTTGAAAACCTTTTAGATTTGGTGGCGCAGCCAGAAACCAGTTAATTTCGTAGAAAATGGAGAAATAAGAACATGAATCTAGGTGAAGCTGATTCATAGTGGCCTAGAATTGTTGGAAGCAGCCAAGTATTTAAAGGAGACTTCAGACTTTTCCCAACCATTCAAAACTTAATTCCGTCGAAGTCTTCGCTCCAATTTCGGAAGATATATCGAAGCCATCGCTGCTATAAATGTAAGTTTAACAGTCGCAGTTAAGACCTGCCTTGCGATGCTGAGTCTGGCATTGGACTGTTAATTAGTTTCGATTTAAAGTAATATTGAGTCTTGACTTAGCTCAGTTTTAAAGACTGTCTTGTTTCGAAATCCTCAGTCACGTGACATTTTTATCCAATCAGATTTCTTCTCGAAAGCTGCAAATACTATATAAAGGAAATAAGTTTTGGAATGTTGTCATTTGTTGGTCCATTCCATACGTGGTAAGTGGTTCTTTACAGTTGCTCAAGATAAAACTAATCGCTAATTCTCAGATTGCTGAAATTTCCACAAACAAATTAAAATAAGTTGGTTCACGACACCTTAACTGAAATGGACATTTTGCACTAAACCAAGGTTGCGAAATTGACATAAACAGATGTATGTATTGCTTGCTAGTTGGTCAGTTTTATGTTCAAATATTAAAAACCAGTACATTTGTGTATGGTATTTTCTTATAGAAAATGGAATTTTCCTGTGATATTTGTGATATGGTGTTCAAATCAAACCGAAATCTAAAGCGACATATTGACACTGTTCATAGGAAGGATCGACTTGAATGTGGGCAGTGTGGTCGCTTGGTATCTCGACTGGATGCATTGAAGCGCCATGCAAGAATTCATCACAGCGAAATATCTGCAGATGATGTCCAACCTCTGGCGAAGAAGTTGGCTCTATCTAATGACTCAAGCGGAAGACAGCCAGTTCCTAATGAGGGATTAGATCAAAATATCGGCGCAGAAGTGATCACAAAAGCGGACGCAGATACATCAGTAGAAGCAGTGAATCAATATGATGTGGTTCCGCTGAAACAATCATTTAATGGTTGGTTGCGTGGGCATCAAATCAAGCCAAGATACTTTGTCGCTGATCCTCATATCTTCTTTAATGATTGTCGCGCTCAGTTAACAGAACTGCTTGAGCAAGAGTGCGCAGCTCTGACGGGCATTAAATTTTGGCTTTGCTTACGAATTCGGTTATACAGTGCCGTGCCGGCCGAGTGGTTAAGGCGTTCGACTTCGGATCCGATAGTCCGAGGTTCGAATCCCCGCTGCCACAAAGCTTTCACAAATCCCCTTGAGCAAGGGACTAAGCACATATCGGTTCGCCGTGAGCTCTAGCCAACCCAGCTATCCATCCTTAATTGGTCGGTAAATGGGTACCACTATTGTGGGAAGGTAACAGGAGTCCGTGTAGGGCTTAAAGCCTTGAAGGGCCGGCCCCCCTTCCACGGATGTAGTCATCATTTGAGGTGACACTCCTGGCTCTACGGCTGTGTATCCGGGGATGAGCACCGGCACCCCTTGTCCCTGAAGCAGGGATGGAGATATTCTCCAGGGGTCACCTTTACCTTTACCTTTTTTATACAGGATCACTAAACCAGAAGAAAGTATCGAATCACACTTTTGCTGCAAAGCTAAGGATATTCAGTTAGCATCATATCTTTATCAGGAGATGGCTGTAGCAGAGCAGGAAATCCATAGAAACTTGGAAACGTTTATTCAGCTGGGATCAGACTGGGCGGTGGATGAAGTGCTGCACCTGGACGTGCATATTGCAGCTCATAAGCCACTTCGGGGCTCTTCTTATCACAAATTGCCTACTTGGATTGAAGCGAAGCGGGCAGTTATCAATGTTAAGAACGAAGATAACAAGTGCTTTCTTTGGGCTGTGTTGTCAGCTATCTATCCTGTAAAACGTAAAAACAATCCGAATTGTGTTAGCAAATATGTATCATATGAGCATGAACTGAATGTGACAGGATTTGAGATGCCCATGAATCTTAAAATGATTCCAAACTTTGAACAGCTCAATAATCTTTCCATAAACGTTTTCGGCTTGGAGAAAACGAACATTTTGCCTTTACACATTTCCAAGCGAAGCAGTGAGAAACATATTGATTTGCTATTATACAAAGGTCACTACTCTTGGATCAAGCATCTCGACCGTTTGTTGAGCGATCAGAGGAAACATGATGGAAAGAAACACTATTGCCGTCGATGTCTGCTGCCTCAGTACAGTGAACAGAAACTGAAGGATCATCAAGACCGATGTTTGAAAAATAATCCAGCAAAGATTGTTATGCCTGAGGATGACGAGCTCACGTTCAAAAATTACCACAAGTCATTGAGAGCGCCTCTTGTCGTTTACGCGGATTTTGAATGCCTTACAGAGAAAGTGGATACATGCCAACCTGATCGTGCAAAATCGTCAAAAACAGCATACCAACTCCATACACCTTGTGGATTTGGACTCATCAAGGTGATTCAATGCTGTGGAGCTGACACTAAAGCCTATGGAAGACATATCGTTTACCGTGGAAAGGATTGTGTTCAGAAATTTTTGGATGAGTTAATTGAAATTGCGGAGAATCACAGTGCTGATCTTAATAAGCCAATCCCTGTCACTCTTACAGAAAGTGAAGAAAATTCATTCAACACTGCAGTGAACTGTCACATTTGTGAAAAGCCACTTCATATGGATAGGGTAAGGGATCATTGTCATCTTTGTGGACAATACAGAGGTCCTGCTCATAACAAATGCAACCAGTTATATCGCTTAACTAGAGACGTCACTGTGATCTTTCATAACCTTCGGCGATATGATAGCCATATCATAATGCAACAGATTGGTGCTATATCTAAATCAAGAAATCTTAATCTCAGTGCAGTTGCCAAAGGTATGGAAGACTATCTGTCGTTTTCTCTGAGGAAAACAGTTCGATTAGAGGTCGAACGTGGAGACGAGTCTGAAGAAGAGACGATCACATGTGATTATGGCAGAGAACGTACTCAATGGAGGATCAGGTTTATTGACAGTTATCAATTTCTGACATCTTCTCTGGATGCACTGGTAATGAACCTGCAGTCAAATCAATTATCTATGACATCTTCTGTTTTTCCTGATGAATCGCGTCGAGGACTACTAGTTCGCAAAGGTGTTTATCCTTATGATTATATGGATTCCTGGAAGCGATTTGATGAAGATAAACTTCCTCCTAAATCAGCGTTCTACAACCAATTGATGAATCAGAACATTTCAGACAGGGATTATGATCATGCAGCCAATGTTTGGAAGAGCTTCAATGTCCGAACTCTTGGTGAATATCATGACTTATACCTTTTGTCTGATATTTTATTACTGGGTGATGTTTTTGAGAATTTCAGAGGCTTTTGTCTTCATCATTATGGCTTGGATCCTATCCATTACATTACATTGCCAAGTTTTGGATGGGATGCTTGCCTTAAGTTGAGTGGAGTGAGCCTGGAACTTCTCAAGGATGTCAACCAGTACATGTTTTTTGAGCAGGGTATTCGCGGCGGTGTAGCGATGATTTCTCATCGTTATGCCAAGGCAAATAACCCTTATTTAGGTGTATATAATAGCTCTTTACCTAAGTCATATATCTTATATCTTGATGCTAATAATCTGTACGGATGGGCTATGAGTCAAAAACTGCCGTGCTCAAATTTCCGCTGGCTTTCTCAAACCGAAATTGACAAAATTGATTGGGAGGGTGTAAATGAGGAGGGAGAGGAGGGATATGTTTTGGAAGTTGACTTGGGGTACCCAAACGAACTTCATAATCTGCATAATGCCTATCCTTTGGCTCCTGAAAAGTTGTGTATATCTAATGATATGTTGTCACCTTATTGTAAATCAATGCAAACACATCTTGGTATTAAAATTGGTATGGTGCACAAGCTGGTGCCTAATCTTTCAAATAAACAAAAATATATTATTCACTTTCGGAACCTAAAATTATATTTATCACTGGGCCTAAAATTACAGTATGTGCACCGTGTCTTGGCGTTTCGTCAGTCTGCCTGGATGCACAAATATATCAGTTTCAATACTGAGATGCGTAAAGCTGCTAATACTGATTTTGAGAAAAACTTGTTTAAATTGTTAAATAACTCTGTTTTCGGTAAAACTATGGAAAATGTTCGTCGTTATGTAAATGTGGAGTTAGTGCATGAGCAATCTCGGTTTCGCAAACTAGTTGCTAATCCTCGTTTTGAGCGGGCAACTGCTTTTAATGAGGATTTGGTTGCTGTTTGCATGAGCCGGGCGACTGTTGAGCTCAATAAGCCTATATATGTGGGCTTTAGTGTGCTTGATCTGTCTAAATTGCTCATGTACAATTTTCACTATAATCATGTTATTGCTAAATATGGTTTTGCTGTAAAATTGCTTTTTACTGACACTGATAGCCTTTGCTATTTAATTGAATGTGATGATGTATATATATAATGACATGTCAACTAATAGTGACTTGTTTGATTTTAGTGACTATCCAAGAGATCATCCTTTGTATTCCTCAAAAAACAAAAAACAAATTGGTAAGATGAAGGATGAGACCTCGGGTAGTCCTATCAGTGAATTTTGCGGCCTGCGTGCTAAGATGTATAGTTTTTTATGTAATGGTGTGGACACTAAACGTGCTAAAGGTGTTACCAAATGTGTTGTTAAGAACACTCTATGTCATGAGAATTTTGTCGATTGTTTGGTAAGAAGGACTCATCGTCGAGATATAATGAATATGATTGAAAGCGATAAGCATCAAATTTACTCTACCAAAACTAATAAAATAAGCTTATCAGCTTTTGATGATAAACGTTATATTCTCGATGATGGAATATCATCGTATGCTTACGGACATCATGCTATTGTATAATATGTATATATATTGTTGTATGTGTATGTATCGTAATTACTTCAATAAATAAATCCACCTGATGTCGCTTTGTGTCGTAAGTAGTTAGCTTAACTATAATAGGAATCTAAAACAGTGAGTGTAGTGTGACAAAATGACAGCAGACTGTATACAAACTGTCAGAATATAACAAATTCAAAGTTTCTCTCCCTTAAACTTATTGATGCCACAGCAATTTACGCGTATTTCGAAATTTTGATAATAGATTTAAGACATACAATTTGTTATTTGTTAACTTAATGCAGCTAAATTTTCCCATTAATACAAGCAAACTATATTATAATTAAATTTTAAGCTGATACAGAAAACCAAAACAGGTTGTAATCAGGCAAAAAATTAAGTGATAGTACATGTTTAATGAATAGTGTGAGCATTTTGTTAGATGCTATAATGCGCCCACATATGCCCACTGTGGGCACAGGCTGAACTGTCATTTTCCTTACTTATGTGAAAATGAGCGAAATCGGAGATGGTCGAAAAATTGACCAAAAATGGACCCCCCCCCCTTAAGACCTTTGTTTTAACCTTATTTCCCCTTCTCTACGTTGTAGCCTTAGACCGGTATAATGCAAAAAGTTGTGGGGAAATCAAAAGAAAAATGAAGCCACTCCTCACAGGTTTTAACAATTGTCAAAGCATGGGTTTTTTTGCGTCAGGGGCCGCCTCATGGCGCAAATTTTTTTCGTGTGACGCAAATGAAATTAGCCCTGACGCAAGCCTGGCGCAGCTGGATTTGAACTTCAACTAGAGGCAAACTTGTGCAAACTTGCTGGAAAAATTGTGTTTCAAACGTGATATTTCTAAAAATTTTCTCACAGGAAGAACTTTTTGGGTAAAATCGTTGTAAATTGCTGCGCAAGGTACAACGATTTTACCATGAATTTACCACAAATTTTTTGTGAAATTAATTTTAATATTTTTTAATGGATTTACAATGATTATATCCGATTTTACCTTGAGATTTTACGGAATTTACAATGGTTTTACTTCTGTTTTTATACGTATTTACAATAATTTAACCACTTTGTAAAATTGTTGTAAATCTATTGTAAAATCATTGTAAATGCAATTGGATCAATTTACAATGTTTTTACAACTTTTACAACGAATTTACAACGTCTTTATATCGATTTTACCAAGTGGTAAACTTGTTGTAAAATCGTCGTAAAGGTTTACAATGATTTTACAATGATCCAAAATTAGTTTTAACAATTTTATAACATCAGGGTTCATGCGACCTGGAAAAACCTGGAATTTGGTGATTGTAAACATATTTACCACGTTGTAAATTATTTGTAAAATCATTGTAGAAACGTTGTAAACATTTACCACTATTTTACATCAAATTTACCTCATGGTAAAACCGTTATAAAGACATTGTAAATTCGTTGTAAAAGTTGTAAAAACATTGTAAACTGATCCGATTGCATTTACAATGATTTTACAACAGATTTACAACAATTTTACAACGTGGTAAAATTATTGTAAATACGTATAAAACCCCAACTAAAACCATTGTAAAATCGTTATAATCTTATGGTAAAAACGGATATAAACATTGTAAATCCATTAAAAATATTAAAATTCCATTAAAAATTTGTTGTAAATCGATGGTAAAATCGTTGTACCTTGCGCAGCAATTTACAATGATTTTACCCGCACAAGTTCTTCCTGTGTCTGCTGGGGGCTGCGCCCCCAGACCTCCGCCTGTCTGCCTTCTTACTTGTTGCTGATTGATACGATGACTGACAAACTAATATTTTTTATTCATTGAATATAAGTGTGCATGTAGCAGCGGCAACAGCTTGCAAGTCTTGCAGATGTAGCACTTAAAAAGATTTTAATATACATTCGATATATTGCAATAACCGGCCATACTTAATAACCACATCAACTGGTCGCGAAAATGCTCTAAATTAATTCCTGGGAGAGTTAATTGCAAAAATTCTTCAACTTCTTGGGGGCTCCGCCCCCCAGACCCCCGTGTTGGTTCTTTCTCTAGATCTTAATGCTTCACACATTAAAGTCGGCTTTAAAGATGCAAAATTTGAAAAACAGGTGGAAAATGTGTTTAGTGCTGTGTATTGACGGTTAAATAGTTAAACATTGGTTATATACACATTAAAATAATGTTTAAAATACTTATTAAATTGTTTAAAAATAAATTTTATTTTAGACGCAGTGACCCCAGTTCCTGACGCAATAAAAATTTTTCTGACGCAGCATTGGCGCAAATCGTGAAACCAAAAAACCCTGTGTCAAAGTATATATAAAATTATGACACTTGCTGTGTCAAATTCAACTCTTTTTAGTTAGTAGTCAAATTTTCCAATTTCACCAATTCACCATGACAGACGCCAAGCAGTGGGATACTGACTGACAAATAAGATTTCACGTAAAGTTCAGTTTTCACTCTTTAGTAAAATCCCAGTGGTTAGTGCGTGGCTACCATAATGCTGCCAAGTCCAACTTGAAGAAGCTAGGAATATTACAAAATGCTGTCGTTCACACGATCACTGGCTGCGTTCACAGCACTCCTGTGGACGCTCTGCTAGTAGAAGCGAACCTGCTCCCTGTTGACGAGCGCAGGAAAGAACAGAAAGTTCTCCCCTGCCGTCCGCAACTGCTCCCTTGAAACGGTTGGCCAACGACTCAAATCGCTTGAGTCATGGAGGTCAACTGGCAGCAGAACAACGGAGGTGGCAAGGTTATTGTTGCCCCGTGAAAACGAAGTCTGTGTTTAGCCCCTATGCCTCCTTGCAGGCCTGTTGCGGTTCCTTTTTTCCTTTTATTTCCTTTTTTTTCGAGGCCTTCCTTTTATTTCCTTTTTTTCGCCCAAAATTCCTTTTATTTCCTTTTTTTTCTGGCTGACTTCAAAAAGTCTAGGAATTTACAAACTTTTTACGCAAAATTTACGTTTTTGCCCATATTTTTTTCAAAAATTTCCGGCTTCGCCGGGATGTGACCGTATGGATTTTAATTTTAAAGTTGGTTTTATATTTTGGACCAGGGGCGCAGCCAGGGGGCATGCGGGGCATGCGGCCGCATGCCCCGTCAGGATTCGGAAATAAGAAAAAGTAACCCGACGAAGTAAAGCCACCTTAGAAGCAAAAATTTCGCGATTTCGTTGCCAATTAAATTATTTTGTACTTTCAATGTACTAGAAGAACAGTATTGGTGTTAGTCTGTTCAAGCAAATCTACGTATAAACTGTACAGTATGGATGTGTCCAAATTTATTCAAGCACAATTTTTCGCTGCGAACGAGTTTTTTGAAATTAAATGGATCTTTTACGGTTAATGAGTATTTCACTTCAAAGTTGAGATCTCATGTGTTAAACATAGGAAACTGGAAGTTTCAATTTTTTGACTAATGTCAAAAAATTTAGAAACTGGGCAAAGATTATCAGCATAATTTGGTATCATTAGAAACGTCTATTTATACTTTAATTTGCTGCAATTAGATTTTTGAGTTAGGCCTTTAAATTTTTTAAAATAATTTTTGAAGCTTGCTGACTGTGAAATTTGACGTTTTTCGTTGTTGAAAACTGGTGTGTTTCAACTTTGATCAAGCATTATATAAATTGAAAGCCCTAACTAAAAATCTGATTCCAATAAATCACAGTATATACGTAGACGTTTCTAACAGTACCAAATGATGCTGATAATCTTTGCCCAGTTTCGAGATTTTTTGTCACTAAAAATTTGGTTTTTTACCAAAATTTTGAATTTTTTCGATTTTTTGCCTATTACGTGAGACCATTGCAATCTGCAGCTACCAAATGCCAAAATGTCTCGTTTCTCGTTATTTCTGGTGGCTGTAGTTCAGTGTTGACTACAATTATTCATGCTAAGTAGCCCAACGTGGTCGTTGCATCCTGGCATTTTTTAGGGGGGGGGTGGGCCCCCCCACTTTTCGAAAGCCCCCCACTTTTGGCAGCCCCCCACCACTTTTCGGCAAGCCCCCCCCCCCCACTTTTTTGGGGGTCGCCCAAAAGTGTCGAAAAATTAGGTTTTTGAGGTCAAATTTTCAAAAATTTTCTCAATTTTTAGCTAATTTATGGACTTATAAGTTAATTTTAAGCTTAAAAACAGCTATTTTTGTGTTTTTACCTAAAAAATGCTAATTTTTCGCTAAAAATTTTGGTATGTTATACCTTGGACTCGCCCCTCCCACTTTTCGGAAGCCTCCCCCCACTCCCCCCCCCCCCATTTTCAAAACCCTAAAAAAATGCCAGGCATCCCAATGTGTCGGACTGGTACCCATATAGCAAAAATATCGATTTTTTCAAATTTCTCAAAATATGATAAATTTGACATCAATCGAAAGCTCTTAATGCGGGGAACATTTTTTCTTCTTGGGCTATGGTCCGCAATTGCACCAAATTGAAGTTAATAACCGTTAAAGGGTCTTGTTGTCTAACCTCAACATTGGCCTTGCTGCTCTCTAAAAGTCGTTAAAAAGGCATGAAATCTCGTTTAGCCTGCCAACACCGGGACAAAATAAATTCTTTAGATCAATTTTTAAATGTACACCCCATTGAAGCTCTAAAATTGATGACTGTATAAGGAAAATTGCCTTAGTCTCAAGCGGTACCCTCGTTTCGCCCATTATTACAATTGCAAGCAGTTGATAGCTCGTAACTCGTGGAGACATGGATGAAACGACTCAATATTTAAACTTGGTACGTACAACATGTGTGGCTACATTATGTGTAGAAATGAGCGAAATGCGTGACTATAAATTTTCTCATGGTGGACCCCTACCCTTAAACATACTGATTAGATTTACTGATGGTTTATCAGCAAATCAATATTCAGCCATCAATATTTTTATGCAACGGGGCCCTGATTTTCAAAAATCGTGGTCCGCATGCCCCGTCACAAAGTTCTGGCTGCGCCACTGTTTTGGACGTATATATTTAATAATAACTTGACTTGGCTTTACCTTTTGTATTTTGATCTGTTTGGCTGGAAAAGTGTAGTTTTAAGCTATAGTAACGGCTGAGTTTTTTGCAGTTTCTAGAGTGCACGAAATAGCAAATTTTAACGATTTTATTCTTTTCAGCACATGTATACATATATTTTTTGTTACGCAACGCTAAGATTATATAAATTTTGATGGTTGTAAGGTCGTTTCCAGGACTTTGAAGAAAACTTCGAAAATTATCTAAACTTCTCGTTTTATCGTTGAGATTTTCAAATATTATCTGAAATAGTTTGCTATGACAGCATGTTTTCTTTATGAATGCGAGCTTATTTATACAGTTTAAAAAAGTGAAATGTATTAACAATGCGGAATTTGATCACACATGTGCAAGGGGTGTACTGAGGGTGTACCAGGTACACCCTAATTTCTGCGGGGACCGCGCAGTGTGCAACCAAAATCAGGGGACCGCGCAGCACGAGCGAAGCGAGCGCTTCTCATAATGCTGAAATAGTTCAGAGAAACAAGTTTTAATTAAAGAATTTGCTTTCCTATTTATTGACCAGCAATAGCGCGGAAGCTTCGAAGACGTTCGAAAGCACATTATAGGATGCCGCATGAGTATTAAAAGAGGAGTGGCAAATTCAAGGCGGGTCTGCATACCTGCCATAACTTTGAAAATATTTGCCACCCATGGCTTTTCTTGCCCCGCCCCTAACTGTGCGAAGGGGGACCGCGCAAAAATTTCTGGTACACCCTGTGGAGACGGACCTTGCCCATGTATGAATTTGATAGGAGGTTCGTCTTAACCTGGACCGGTTCTGTTTAATTTTGTCGTTCAAGATAATTGCTTTTCTTTCTGGAATAGTAAAAACTTCTGGAGCTAAAATTTTTTGAACAAAATATGTTTCTGCTATTTCAGTTTTAGTTCTCTTTCTCTTTTCTCACTTTTCTCAATTTTATCAACTACTTTCCCACCTAGGGTTTAAAGAATTTTTTGAAAATCTTTAATTTAGACCCTCAATTTCCAGTCCCCGGCCTGGCTCCGGTAGTGGCGGCCCCGGCGCATCTCTAGAAACTACTTATAGTAGGAACAAGAACATAGCCTCAGTGTATGTAGCTCTTGAAGTGCCAGGCATTCCGTTATTTGAATCTGGACCATTTATTTGTCAAAAAAGTTTGGAATTTTCGGACATTTTCCAGCACTTAATTTTTCCAAATTCCAACTTATCGTAAAATCTGCAAATTTTTCAGCTTATCATAAAAATCTAAAAAGTCCACCACTGTCTAGTCCCTGCCTACTATAAGTCTATGTGCATATATGCATAAAAGTTTAAACGCGCCAGTACAGATTTCAGGAGCCATTTTCAGATGTCAAAATAAAAAATCGCTCGGCTTGGTCGAATCTATACGATCAGAATAAATTTTTAAAGCAAAAAGAATATTAATGCGTTAGCGTAGTTGCAAGAAAATAGCCTTTAAAGTTTGTTATTTTTGCCAGTTTTCATCGGGAAAATTCCTTTTTTTTCCTTTTTTTTGTTTCAAAATTCCTTTTTTTATTCCTTTTTTGAGGAAGACCGCGCAACAGCCCTGCTCCTTGTGCAATACAGCCATGTCTTGAGCGGCTGGTTTGCCGAACCGACCTTTTCTCAAAGGTCAGCAATACAGATCTTCCCGAAATCAAGAAAGCAGCAATTCTAGCAGCTATGGCAGCCTTGGCTCCCATTATATCCAAGTCTGGACTGACGGCTCAGCGTATCCTCCAACGAGGCAGTGGCATTGTAGTCAGAGGAACAGGTATGCCAGCCCCCATTCGGCCCCTCTGCCGGAGCTGGAAGGGTTTAAGCGACGGGAGGGGGTAATAATCTCCTAACTGCACTTTCCAGTCACCTGTCGCCAGGGAATATCTACACAGAATTGGCAAAGAGGACAGCCCTGGCTGTAGACTGTGCCAGGGTGTTTTTTTAGGAATTTTATTCCGGGGGGGGGAAGATTTTTTGCAAAAATGAGCCAAAAATGGTAATTTTTGGCGTATTTTGCACGGTGAAACGCAAAAAGTTCTCAAAAATGCCAAGATTTAAGCTAAAAATAGCTATTTTTCGAAAAAATCTCCGACGAAGCCGGAAAGTTTTTAAAATTGGGCCTCCAAAAAATCCCGGAGGGGGAAGCAAAAATCCCGGGGGGAAGGCATTTTCGGGGGGGGAAGGTCAAGTTCGGCCTCCCCTGTAAAAAATACCCTGGACTGTGCAACAAAGAGGAGGACGCTGTCGGTCATCTCTTGTCGCGGTGCCCAGCCATGGCCATATGACGAGAGAAACGGTATTCGGTGCCTCTGATCTACTGAAATCGGAGGCACTGCGGTATCGGAAGAAAATCCTGGAGCATCGGATCGGCTGCATCTAATGCTGCCGAAGCTATGGCTCTGCCGTGCTGCTGGAAGTAGAAAAATAAGCAAAATCCCATGTTTTGAAAATTCCGCAAAATTATTTATTCTGCACCTAAAATCTTTAGCAGTTTGCACAATTATTTAGAATTTCAGATCCAAAAATCGACACTTTTGGGAGGCGAGACTGATCACGTCTTGGCTTTTGGGTGAAGCCGAGACTCCATACCCTCTAAACTTAAGTTTACATGTGCAGAAATTTGGCATCTTATTGTTGATAATGCCTTGAATTTAGGCTTGGAAGATTCATATGCATCAGCCTACTCGATTACTCTGGATGGCCACACTCCAGGCTCTCAATCCGAATTCTCATAGGCGTATCTACTGCGAGCGATTGCATCTATTTCCGGATGCAGAAGTTCCCCAAGAGATTTTGCAAAATGTTAGCTCACAGTTGCGTCAGGTCACTCCTATTCCGAAAACTATTGAAGACTACAGTTTGGAAGAAAGAAGAAAGTTTCCTGCATTGTTTGATTTTCCTGAGGATTATACAATTGATCCTGGAGAAGTCTAGCGGTTTTGAACCTTAGCTTTTGTATTTACAGTTGTTTTTAAATGTTTGTGTATAGCAGTAAACAAACTGGTTGTCGGAGAAATTGTGTAGACTGAAGGTGTTTTTATTTTCTGTGAGCAAGCGACAGCAAACCTGCCTGAGGTTGCCGTCTTAAGTTCAGCATTCGTGTGCGGTCTTCTTAACTGCATTTACATTTAGAAAAACAGAATATAATAACAAATGCAGAAAACTAGTGATAGGAGCGTTGATGGACATCAAATTTTTAGAATCTTCTGGAACATGAGATTCGGGAATTTCCCGTATTTATGAAAACTCGTTTCAATAGTTTCGCGCAACTTTTCATAAAAATCACTCGTTTCAGTGTTTCTAAAATTTCCGGATTCGAACATTTTTTGGAATGCTCACAAGAAACGACATGGATTTCATCTGAGAGTTATTGACGATCATGTTTTATATTATAATAATATGGTCTGTCCCGAAATTTAGGAACGTCTAATTTTAAATAATTTTCTACAACAGTATGAGCAACCCCCCAAATCTCGGTAGTTGCAGGAGTTTGTAATAGGAAGAGTAAGACACTCAGCTCTTCCTAATAGAATAAACATGCAATATGCTCGAAACATTAGGCCGAAATCTCGTGGGGCTTCTAGCGTGTAAACATACAATACTGACATTTTTCAAAAAGGGGCGTTTTTTGCCAAACTAGATCTAGCAAAATCGTACAGTAATAATTTTTATATCATTAGGTTGCGTAGAACGAGATCTTTCGAACGGTATAAAAATTATGTAGGTAGGTTCGGCAACAACGAAGGCATTTTTAAGAATGATGAAACTCCCAGAATTTTCGTGGAAAGGGTGTTTTTCTGGTTTTGTAAGAGACTGCATGAACCGAACTATTTAATTTTTATATCGTTAAAAAGATTTTGTTCTGCGCAAACACATTAGTGATGAGACTCATATTATAGGGGCCGCTGGCGCGACCCCTATGATAAAATTATTGCTGTGCAATTTTCCTAGCTCAAGCTATAGTATTTTATTTGGAGAAAACGCCCGTTTTTGAAAAACGTTATCGTTGTATGTTTACACGCTAAGAAGCCCTCCTAGATTTCGGCCTTAATGTTTCGAGCATATTGCAAGCTTATTCTATCTGTTAGGAAGATTTGAGTGTCTTGCTCTTCCTACTATAAACTCTTGGTATACAGTTAGTTATCAGCCGATCAGAGGAGGCATTTACGCTTTTGCAAGCTTCTACGTTTAATTAAGGGCCACCTCCTCCCAAATTTTTAGGGGACTATATATGCTGATAAATGTAATTTTGACATCAGGTAATGGGTTGCCCAATCAGATGCGTTTTAAGTTCAAACAAGCAATTTGGCATGAATGGGTTGCCGCTGTCATTTTTCCTCTTATAAACGGGATAAGTCAATTATCCTACGATATTACTCCTTGTCCCTATGACAAATTTTTATATATTCAAAGAGAGCTTTCAAATGATATCCATATTGTGGAGTTTCGACAACTTTTAATTTTGACCCATTTTGACTGGTTTCGGCCTTTTTTGACCCCTTTCATGCCCCGTAACTCATTTTCTGTACATTTTGGTGCTTTGGCCCTATTACAAGTTTTTATCTACTCAACGGGAGCTTACGAATGATACCGATATGAGCCCGACCTGAGAACTTTCAATTTTGAGCCATTTTGGCCGTTTTTGGCCATTTTTGACCCTTTTTTTGATTCATAACTCAAAATGGGTGCATTTTCAGGCCTTGACCCAATTACAACTTTTTTTTACTCGTCGAGAGCTTTCGAATGATACCAAAATTAGCTCATTTGGACAACTTTGTTATTTTACTCATTTTTACTCACGGGGGTGCTCCGGGAGCACCTCTGCTCCCCTGGGGCTCCCCGCGCTTCCGGGAGCAGTTCAAGTCAAGACCTTCAAAATGAGGTATCAACCACCTCTCTACCCCTTTCCAATCTCGAGATAGAGGGGGGGGGACAAGAATCCGGAGAATAATAAATAAATAAACTAGCGAAGTAGCGAGAATGGGTTGCCGCGGCATTTTCCCTTAGGTTCCGGGTTTTCTTTCAGAAGAATGCAACAGTTTTTCGGTTGTAACTTTCGTTAGACGCATTTCCGGAAAATGCCGCAAGCAGAAAAGTTGTTCAGCTCGACGAGCTCTTTCATTTGAGTATCATATCGACCACTTTCGGAAAACTTTTTCAAAATCCGGGTTTTCCGGAATTCCAGGATTTACAGTTTTCTGGCTGTAACTTTCGCTAGACGCATTTCCGGAAAATGCCGCAAGCAGAAAAGTAGTTCAGCTCGACGAGCTCTTTCATTTGAGTATCATATCGACCACTTTCGGAAAACTTTTTCAAAATCCGGGTTTTCCGGAATTCCAGGATTTACAGTTTTCTGGCTGTAACTTTCGCTAGACGCATTTCCGGAAAATGCCGCAAGCAGAAAAGTTGTTCAGCTCGACGAGCTCTTTCATTTGAGTATCATATCGACCACTTTCGGAAAACTTTTTCGAAATCCGGGTTTTCCGGAATTCCCGGATTTTCAGCTTATCGGCTGTAACTTTCGCTAGACGCATTTCCGGAAAATGCCGCAAGAAGGAAAGTTGTTCAGCTCGACGAGCTCTTTCATTTGAGTATCATATCGACCACTTTCGGAAAACTTTTTCAAAATCCGGGTTTTCCGGAATTCCAGGATTTACAGTTTTCTGGCTGTAACTTTCGCTAGACGCATTTCCGGAAAATGCCGCAAGCAGAAAAGTTGTTCAGCTCGACGAGCTCTTTCATTTGAGTATCATATCGACCACTTTCGAAAAACTTTTTCGAAATCCGGGTTTTCCGGAATTCCCGGATTTTCAGCTTATCGGCTGTAACTTTCGCTAGACGCATTTCCGGAAAATGCCGCAAGAAGGAAAGTTGTTCAGCTCGACGAGCTCTTTCATTTGAGCCCCATATCGACCACTTTCGGAAAACTTTTTCAAAATCCGGAATTTTCCGGGTCTAATATCTCGAAATCCGTAAATTTTCCGGAAATTTCGATTTCAGTTTCGAAATCAGCGTGGTCGACTTACCCTATGACCAACTTTTAAGCAAAATCGGCGACAAAAAATTTTTACGTTTCCCTTGGTCCCCCCTTACCATTCTAAAAAATTCCGGGATTCGCCATTCCCGGAATCCGGGAAATATCGGACTGCCCGCGCTTCAGTCAACACTTCACCCCACCCCCAACCCCCACTGCAAATTTCAGCCAAATCGGTCAACCCTAGCAAAAGTTAGAGGGGGGGGACAGGGGTGGTCACGAGATGATGAATAAAAACGGACATACCCAGATGAAAGGGTTGCCTTTTTTGTGGAAAAAGCGGCAACCCAATAACGGACATACCCAAGTTAAAGGGTTGCCTTTTTGTTGAAAAAGCGGCAACCCAACTAGAGTTCCGATACGAAATTGGCCGGGCCGGGCCCAGGCTTAAATTATCAGCTCCTTGGCCCGGCTTTAAATCCTCGAGTCCGGTGACAGGCCCGGACTCCGAAGCCCGGGCTCACTACTAGGCCCGGCTCAAAAACCGGGCCGCTGCAAGTCCCAGTCTCGAAAACTGATTCACGTAAGCACGATAAGCCCGGTAGGCTCTGTGCCGCCGGAAGCCCGGTGGGCCCGGCATTTAAAACCGGGCCTGGTAGTGGGCCGGGCTTTCAGCCCGAGAGGGGCCCAACACAAAATTTTCCAGGCCCGAGCCTAAATGGGCGTGAGCCTAAAAGCCCGAAGCTCGCTACCCGGCCAGGGAATAACTCTAGTTCAAAAGCGTTCATATAAATTCACTGTAGTTCAGTTTCTATAAGTTCACTCTAGTTCATATAAATTTATTGACCTTAAGATCAACGCTATCATCCACTACCACTAACAACTACAGGATGGTATACCTCTTGTACATGTCTTGGTGCTTGATTTTAGACATAGTCTTTCTTTGATTACAAAATTTTTTCCAGAGGATTTCATGGCAAAGCAGTAAAATTTAAGTAAACTTTGTCAGAGGCCGTCCGTTATTTTGCGTGATTCTTTCTTCTGTTCATAAATTTTATGTTTCAACACCAGGGCAAGAGATCTCCTATGAGACTTTATCCAAACTATCTTTAAGAAGGTCATACTTTTTTGATTTTTTATGTCCATGTTTCAACTTTTTGGTGTTTTGCTTTGGTCTAGGTGAATGGAATACTGAGCCTGTATATATTATATAGTTAACTTGCTATATCCAACTTGTTTTTTCTTCTTTTTTCATCTTTGTACTAAAATGGAATAGTGCTTGTATGAAATGCAAACGGACAGAATGCCTCTCTCAAATTCTAAACCGGGAACTTATAGGTCTGAGAATTCAGCCCAGCTAGATGTGAGTTCATTGGATTTTCTTTTGGGCCGGAGCTGGTCTGGAACCACAATACCACTTATTAGATTTTCCTTTGCGCTTTCGCATTCAACAGAGTAACTTGCTTAGTTTATTTGGAATTTTCGGGGTTTCACCTAAGAAGCATGTTTAGCTTCTTATCTGTAAAAGGAACTTCAGTATGCCTAATGGAACGCCAGTGCTGAATTAGCATAACTCCATATCCTGATAAATTGACCGTCTCGGGCCCTGGAACGTTTTAAGGTCTAATGTAGCCTCAGTTGTTTATTTCACAAATTTATAGCATTTCACAGTAATGGCTTTTTACTTCGCTCTATTCAATTTTGCGTCTGCTACTCCTGTAAGTATAATATTATTATGTATATATTTTGCATTTATTAACAAAGTATCAAGTTTAGCCCATAAGTGAGTAACATTATCACCGTTCACTAAATAAATAGCTGTACTATACATAAAATGAAACCGCTCAAATACAACAGCTATACTATAGCGATTTAGTGATAAATCAATAGATAAATAATTTAAGATGAATGGTCGCTAGATGAATGGAATAACTGAAGCCAAATTGAAATATGAAAGCGGTTCATAGTAGTATAGGGCGAGCTTTTCATGCCTGACTCCGGGAGTCAATGACCTTGAAAGTTTTATGTCCTTGGGGTTGTGCTTGGGCTAAACTTGATACTTTGTTAATAAATGCAAAATATATACATAATAATATTATACTTACAGGAGAAGCAGACGCAAAATTGAATAGAGCGAAGTAAAAAGCCATTACTGTGAAATGCTATAAATTTGTGAAATAAACAACTGAGGCTACATTAGACCTTAAAACGTTCCAGGGCCCGAGACGGTCAATTTATCAGGATATGGAGTTATGCTAATTCAGCACTGGCGTTCCATTAGGCATACTGAAGTTCCTTTTACAGATAAGAAGCTAATCTTCTTAGGTGAAACCCCGAAAATTCCAAATAAACTAAGCAAGTTACTCTGTTGAATGCGAAAGCGCAAAGGAAAATCTAATAAAGTGGTATTGTGGTTCCAGACCAGCTCCGGCCCAAAAGAAAATCCAATAACTCACATCTAGCTGGGCTGAATTCTAGACCTATAAGTTCCCGGTTCTAGAGAGGAGAGGCATTCTGTCCGTTTGCATTTCATACAAGCACTATTCCATTTTAGTACAAAGATGAAAAAAAAGAAAAAACAAGTTGGATATAGCAAGTTAACTATATAATATATACAGGCTCAGTATTCCATTCACCTAGACCAAAGCAAAACACCAAAAGTTGAAACATGGACATAAAAAATCAAAAAGTATGACCTTCTTAAAGATAGTTTGGATAAAGTCTCATAGGAGATCTCTTGCCCTGGTGTTGAAACATAAAATTTATGAACAGAAGAAAAGAATCACGCAAAATAACGGACGGCCTCTGACAAAGTTTACTTGAATTTTACTTTTGCCATGAAATCCTCTGGAAAAATTTTGTAATCAAAGAAAGACTATGTCTAAAATCAAGCACCAAGACATGTACAAGAGGTATACCATCCTGAGTTGAGGGGTTGGGGCGTTGATCTTAAGGTCAATAAATTTATATGAACTAGAGTGAACTTATAGAAACTGAACTACAGTGAATTTATATGAACAGTTTTGAACTAGAGTTATTCCCTGGCCGGGTAGCGAGCTTCGGGCTTTTAGGCTCACGCCCATTTAGGCTCGGGCCTGGAAAATTTTGTGTTGGGCCCCTCTCGGGCTGAAAGCCCGGCCCCTACCAGGCCCGGTTTTAATGCCGGGCCCACCGGGCTCCGGCGGCACAGAGCCTACCGGGCTTATCGTGCCCACGTGAATCAGTTTTCGAGACTGGGACTTCAGCGGCCCGGTTTTTGAGCCGGGCCTAGTAGTGGGCCCGGGCTCGGTCAGGCCTGTCACCGGACTCGAGATTTAAAGCCGGGCCAAGGAGCTGATAATTTAAGCCTGGGCCCGGCCGGCCAATTTCGTATCGGAACTCTAGTTGGGTTGCCGCTTTTTCAACAAAGGCAACCCTTTAACTTGGGTATGTCCGTTATTGGGTTGCCGCTTTTTCCACAAAAAGGCAACCCTTTTTCGGCGTTTCCGTTTTTATTCATCATCTCGTGACCACCCCCCCCCCTCTAACTTTTGCTAGGGTTGACCGATTTGGCTGAAATTTGCAGTGGGGGTTGGGGGGTGGGGTGAAGTGTTGACTGAAGCGCGGGCAGTCCGATATTTCCCGGATTCCGGGAATGGCGAATCCGGAATTTTTTAGAATGGTAAGGGGGGACCAAGGAAACGTAAAAATTTTTTGTCGCCATTTTTGCTTAAAAGTTGGTCATTGGGTAAGTCGACCACGCTGATTTCGAAACTGAAATCGAAATTTCCGGAAAATTTACGGATTTCGAGATATTAGACCCGGAAAATTCCGGATTTTTGAAAAAGTTTTCCGAAAGTGGTCGATATGGGGCTCAAATGAAAGAGCTCGTCGAGCTGAACAACTTTCCTTCTTGCGGCATTTTCCGGAAATGCGTCTAGCGAAAGTTACAGCCGATAAGCTGAAAATCCGAGGAATTCCGGAAAACCCGGATTTTTCGAAAAGTTTTTCGAAAGTGGTCGATATGATACTCAAATGAAAGAGCTCGTCGAGCTGAACAACTTTTCTGCTTGCGGCATTTTCCGGAAATGCGTCTAGCGAAAGTTACAGCCAGAAAACTGTAAATCCTGGAATTCCGGAAAACCCGGATTTTGAAAAGTTTTCCGAAAGTGGTCGATATGATACTCAAATGAAAGAGCTCGTCGAGCTGAACAACTTTCCTTCTTGCGGCATTTTCCGGAAATGCGTCTAGTTACAGCCGATAAGCTGAAAATCCGGGAATTCCGGAAAACCCGGATTTCGAAAAAGTTTTCCGAAAGTGGTCGATATGATACTCAAATGAAAGAGCTCGTCGAGCTGAACAACTTTCTGCTTGCGGCATTTTCCGGAAATGCGTCTAGCGAAAGTTACAGCCGCAAAGTCCTGGAATTCCGGAAAACCCGGATTTTGAAAAAGTTTTCCGAAAGTGGTCGATATGATACTCAAATGAAAGAGCTCGTCGAGCTGAACTACTTTTCTGCTTGCGGCATTTCCGGAAATGCGTCTGAAAGTTACAGCCAGAAAACTGAAAATCCGGGAATTCCCGAAAACCCGGATTTTGAAAAAGTTTTCCGAAAGTGGTCGATATGATACTCAAATGAAAGAGCTCGTCGAGCTGAACAACTTTTCTGCTTGCGGCATTTTCCGGAAATGCGTCTAACGAAAGTTACTACCAAAAAACTGTTGCATTCTTCTGAAAGAAAACCCGGAACCTAAGGGAAAATGCCGCGGCAACCCATTCTCGCTACTTCGCTAGTTATTTTTTATTTATTATTTCTTCTCCGGATTCTTGTCCCCCCCCTCTATCTCGAGATTGGAAAGGGGTACAGAGGTGGTTGATACCTCATTTTGAAGGTCTTGACTTGAACTGCTCCCGGAAGCGCGGGGAGCCCCGGGGGAGCAGAGGTGCTCCCGGAGCACCCCCGTGAGTAAAAATGAGTAAAATAAAAAAGTTGTCCAAATGAGCTAATTTTGGTATCATTCGAAAGCTCTCGACGAGTAAAGAAAAAGTTATTGGGTCAGAGCCTGAAAATGCACCCATTTTGAGTTATGAGGCAAAAAAGGGTCAAAAATGGCCAAAAACGGCCAAAATGGCTCAAAATTGAAAGTTCTCAGGTCGGGCTCATATCGGTATCATTCGAAAGCACTCGTTGAGAAGATAAAAAGTTGCAATAGGGCCAAAGCACCAAAATGTACAGAAAATGAGTTACGGGGCATGAAAGGGGTCAAAAAAGGCCGAAACCAGTCAAAATGGGTCAAAATTAAAAGTTGTCGAAACTCCACAATATGGATATCATTTGAAAGCTCTCTTTGAATATATAAAAATTTGTCATAGGGACAAGGAGTAATATCGTAGGATAATTGACTTATCCCGTTTATAAGAGGAAACATGACAGCGGCAACCCATTCATGCCAAATTGCTTGTTTGAACTTAAAACGCATCTGATTGGGCAACCCATTACCTGATGTCAAAATTACATTTATCAGCATATATAGTCCCCTAAAAATTTGGGAGGAGGTGGCCCTTAATTAAACGTAGAAGCTTGCAAAAGCGTAAATGCCTCCTCTGATCGGCTGATAACTAACTGTATACCAAGAGTTTATAGTAGGAAGAGCAAGACACTCAAATCTTCCTAACAGATAGAATAAGCTTGCAATATGCTCGAAAACATTAAGGCCGAAATGTAGGAGGGCTTCTTAGCGTGTAAACATACAACGATAACGTTTTTCAAAAACGGGCGTTTTCTCCAAATAAAATACTATAGCTTGAGCTAGGAAAATTGCAGCAATAATTTTATCATAGGGGTCGCGCCAGCGGCCACTATAATATGAGTCTCATCACTAATGTGTTTGCGCAGAACAAAATCTTAAATTTTAACGATATAAATTAAACAGTTCGGTTCTTGCAGTCTCTTACAAACCAGCAGAAAACACTTTCCTTTCCACGAAAATTTTTTCTGGGAGTTTCATCATTCTTAAAAATGCCTTCGTTGTTGCCGAACCTAGCCTACATAATTTTTATACCGTTTATTTCGAAAGATCTCCTGCCTACGCAGTTTTTTTTTTTTTTTACCTAATGATATAAAAATTATTACTGTACGATTTTTGCTTTTTTTTATGGATCTAGTTTAAGGCTTTTTTTTTTTTTTTTTTTTATTTTTTTTTTTTTTTTAAAAAACACCGCCCCCTTTTTGAAAAATGTCAGTATTGTATGTTTTCATATTCGCTAGAAGCCCCACGATGATTTCGGCCTAATGTTTCGAGCATATTGCATGTTTATTCTATTAGAAAATTTGGATTTCGGCCTACATATCCTAAAACCGTAATACGCCGACATTTATTTGGAAAACGAGTGAAGAGCTGAGTGTCTTACTCTCTGCTGCCTATTACAAACTCCTGCAGCGGTACTACCGAGATTTGGGGGTTGCTTACACTGTTGTAGAAAATTATTTAAAATTAGAAGTTAAGCCAAAACGTTCCAAATTTCGGGACAGACCATATTATTATAATATAATGACCATATGATTATAATATAAAACATGATCGTCAATAACTCTCAGATGAAATCCATGTCGTTTCTTGTGAGCATTCCAAAAAAATGTTCGAATCCGGAAATTTTAGAAACACTGAAACGAGTGATTTTTATGAAAAGTTGCGCGAAACTATTGAAACGAGTTTTCATAAATACGGGAAATTCCCGAATCTCATGTTCCAGAAGATTCTAAAAATTTGATGTCCATCAACGCTCCTATCACTAGTTTTCTGCATTTGCTTTGTATATTCTGTTTTTCTAAATGTAAATGCAGTTAAGAAGACCGCACACGAATGCTGAACTTAAGACGGCAACCTCAGGCAGGTTTGCTGTCGCTTGCTCACAGAAAATAAAAACACCTTCAGTCTACACAATTTCTCCGACAACCAGTTTGTTTACTGCTATACACAAACATTTAAAAACAACTGTAAATACAAAAGCTAAGGTTCAAAACCGCTAGACTTCTCCAGGATCAATTGTATAATCCTCAGGAAAATCAAACAATGCAGGAAACTTTCTTCTTTCTTCCAAACTGTAGTCTTCAATAGTTTTCGGAATAGGAGTGACCTGACGCAACTGTGAGCTAACATTTTGCAAAATCTCTTGGGGAACTTCTGCATCCGGAAATAGATGCAATCGCTCGCAGTAGATACGCCTATGAGAATTCGGATTGAGAGCCTGGAGTGTGGCCATCCAGAGTAATCGAGTAGGCTGATGCATATGAATCTTCCAAGCCTAAATTCAAGGCATTATCAACAATAAGATGCCAAATTTCTGCACATGTAAACTTAAGTTTAGAGGGTATGGAGTCTCGGCTTCACCCAAAAGCCAAGACGTGATCAGTCTCGCCTCCCAAAAGTGTCGATTTTTGGATCTGAAATTCTAAATAATTGTGCAAACTGCTAAAGATTTTAGGTGCAGAATAAATAATTTTGCGGAATTTTCAAAACATGGGATTTTTTGTGTAATTGGCTTATTTTTCTACTTCCAGCAGCACGGCAGAGCCATAGCTTCGGCAGCATTAGATGCAGCCGATCCGATGCTCCAGGATTTTCTTCCGATACCGCAGTGCCTCCGATTTCAGTAGATCAGAGGCACCGAATACCGTTTCTCTCGTCATATGGCCATGGCTGGGCACCGCGACAAGAGATGACCGACCGCGTCCTCCTCTTTGTTGCACAGTCCAGGGTATTTTTTACAGGGGAGGCCGAACTTGACCTTCCCCCCCCCCGAAAATGCCTTACGCACGGTTTTTTTTCTTCCCACTCCGTGATTTTTTGGAGGCCCAATTTTAAAAACTTTCCGGCTTCGTCGGAGATTTTTTCGTAAAATAGCTATTTTTAGCTTAAATCTTGGCATTTTTGAGAACTTTTTGCGTTTCACCGTGCAAAATACGCCAAAAATTACCATTTTTGGCTCATTTTTGCAAAAAAATCTTCCCCCCCGGAATAAAATTCTAAAAACACCCTGGCACAGTCTACAGCCAGGGCTGTCCTCTTTGCCAATTCTGTGTAGATATTCCCTGGCGACAGGTGACTGGAAAGTGCAGTTAGGAGATTATTACCCCCTCCCGTCGCTTAAACCCTTCCAGCTCCGGCGGAGGGGCCGAATGGGGGCTGGCATACCTGTTCCTCTGACTACAATGCCACTGCCTCGTTGGAGGATACGCTGAGCCGTCAGTCCAGACTTGGATATAATGGGAGCCAAGGCTGCCATAGCTGCTAGAATTGCTGCTTTCTTGATTTCGGGAAGATCTGTATTGCTGACCTTTGAGAAAAGGTCGGTTCGGCAAACCAGCCGCTCAAGACATGGCTGTATTGCACAAGGAGCAGGGCTGTTGCGCGGTCTTCCTCAAAAAAGGAATAAAAAAGGAATTTTGAAACAAAAAAAAGGAAAAAAAAGCAATTTTCCCGATGAAAACTGGCAAAAATAACAAACTTTAAAGGCTATTTTCTTGCAACTACGCTAACGCATTAATATGCTTTTTGCTTTAAAAATTTATTCTGATCGTATAGATTCGACCAAGTCGAGCGATTTTTTTATTTTGACATCTGAAAATGGCTCCTGAAATCTGTACTGGCGCGTTTAAACTTTTATGCATATATGCACATAGACTTATAGTAGGCAGGGACTAGACAGTGGTGGACTTTTTAGATTTTTATGATAAGCTGAAAAATTTGCAGATTTTACGATAAGTTGGAATTTGGAAAAATTAAGTGCTGGAAAATGTCCGAAAATTCCAAACTTTTTTGACAAATAAATGGTCCAGATTCAAATAACGGAATGCCTGGCACTTCAAGAGCTGCATACACTGAGGCTATGTTCTTGTTCCTACTATAAGTAGTTTCTAGAGATGCGCCGGGGCCGCCACTACCGGAGCCAGGCCGGGGACTGGAAATTGAGGGTCTAAATTAAAGATTTTCAAAAAATTCTTTAAACCCTAGGTGGGAAAGTAGTTGATAAAATTGAGAAAAGTGAGAAAAGAGAAAGAGAACTAAAACTGAAATAGCAGAAACATATTTTGTTCAAAAAATTTTAGCTCCAGAAGTTTTTACTATTCCAGAAAGAAAAGCAATTATCTTGAACGACAAAATTAAACAGAACCGGTCCAGGTTAAGACGAACCTCCTATCAAATTCATACATGGGCAAGGTCCGTCTCCACAGGGTGTACCAGAAATTTTTGCGCGGTCCCCCTTCGCACAGTTAGGGGGGCGGGGCAAGAAAAGCCATGGGTGGCAAATATTTTCAAAGTTATGGCAGGTATGCAGACCCGCCTTGAATTTGCCACTCCTCTTTTAATACTCATGCGGCATCCTATAATGTGCTTTCGAACGTCTTCGAAGCTTCCGCGCTATTGCTGGTCAATAAATAGGAAAGCAAATTCTTTAATTAAAACTTGTTTCTCTGAACTATTTCAGCATTATGAGAAGCGCTCGCTTCGCTCGTGCTGCGCGGTCCCCTGATTTTGGTTGCACACTGCGCGGTCCCCGCAGAAATTAGGGTGTACCTGGTACACCCTCAGTACACCCCTTGCACATGTGTGATCAAATTCCGCATTGTTAATACATTTCACTTTTTTAAACTGTATAAATAAGCTCGCATTCATAAAGAAAACATGCTGTCATAGCAAACTATTTCAGATAATATTTGAAAATCTCAACGATAAAACGAGAAGTTTAGATAATTTTCGAAGTTTTCTTCAAAGTCCTGGAAACGACCTTACAACCATCAAAATTTATATAATCTTAGCGTTGCGTAACAAAAAATATATGTATACATGTGCTGAAAAGAATAAAATCGTTAAAATTTGCTATTTCGTGCACTCTAGAAACTGCAAAAAACTCAGCCGTTACTATAGCTTAAAACTACACTTTTCCAGCCAAACAGATCAAAATACAAAAGGTAAAGCCAAGTCAAGTTATTATTAAATATATACGTCCAAAATATAAAACCAACTTTGAAATTAAAATCCATACGGTCACATCCCGGCGAAGCCGGAAATTTTTGAAAAATATGGGCAAAAACGTAAATTTTGCTTAAAAAGTTTGTAAATTCCTAGACTTTTTGAAGTCAGCCAGAAAAAAAAGGAAATAAAAGGAATTTTGGGCGAAAAAAAGGAAATAAAAGGAAGGCCTCGAAAAAAAAGGAAATAAAAGGAAAAAAGGAACCGCAACAGGCCTGCAAGGAGGCATAGGGGGCTAAACACAGACTTCGTTTTCACGGGGCAACAATAACCTTGCCACCTCCGTTGTTCTGCTGCCAGTTGACCTCCATGACTCAAGCGATTTGAGTCGTTGGCCAACCGCTTCAAGGGAGCAGTTGCGGACGGCAGGGGAGAACTTTCTGTTCTTTCCTGCGCTCGTCAACAGGGAGCAGGTTCGCTTCTACTAGCAGAGCGTCCACAGGAGTGCTGTGAACGCAGCCAGTGATCGTGTGAACGACAGCATTTTGTAATATTCCTAGCTTCTTCAAGTTGGACTTGGCAGCATTATGGTAGCCACGCACTAACCACTGGGATTTTACTAAAGAGTGAAAACTGAACTTTACGTGAAATCTTATTTGTCAGTCAGTATCCCACTGCTTGGCGTCTGTCATGGTGAATTGGTGAAATTGGCAAATTTGACTACTAACTAAAAAGAGTTGAATTTGACACAGCAAGTGTCATAATTTTATATATACTTTGACACAGGGTTTTTTGGTTTCACGATTTGCGCCAATGCTGCGTCAGAAAAATTTTTATTGCGTCAGGAACTGGGGTCACTGCGTCAAAAATAAAATTTATTTTTAAACAATTTAATAAGTATTTTAAACATTATTTTAATGTGTATATAACCAATGTTTAACTATTTAACATTCAATACACAGCATTAAACACATTTTCCACCTGTTTTTCAAATTTTGCATCTTTAAAGCCGACTTTAATGTGTGAAGTGAAGCATTAAGATCTAGAGAAAGAACCAACACGGGGGTCTGGGGGGCGGAGCCCCCAAGAAGTTGAAGAATTTTTGCAATTAACTCTCCCAGGAATTAATTTAGAGCATTTTCGCGACCAGTTGATGTGGTTATTAAGTATGGCCGGTTATTGCAATATATCGAATGTATATTAAAATCTTTTTAAGTGCTACATCTGCAAGACTTGCAAGCTGTTGCCGCTGCTACATGCACACTTATATTCAATGAATAAAAAATATTAGTTTGTCAGTCATCGTATCAATCAGCAACAAGTAAGAAGGCAGACAGGCGGGGGTCTGGGGGCGCAGCCCCCAGCAGACACAGGAAGAACTTGTGCGGGTAAAATCATTGTAAATTGCTGCGCAAGGTACAACGATTTTACCATCGATTTACAACAAATTTTTAATGGAATTTTAACATTTTTTAATGGATTTACAATGTTTATATCCGTTTTTACCATAAGATTATAACGATTTTACAATGGTTTTAGTTGGGTTTTTATACGTATTTACAATAATTTTACCACGTTGTAAAATTGTTGTAAATCTGTTGTAAAATCATTGTAAATGCAATCGGATCAGTTTACAATGTTTTTACAACTTTTACAACGAATTTACAATGTCTTTATAACGGTTTTACCATGAGGTAAATTTGATGTAAAATAGTGGTAAATGGTTACAACGTTTCTACAATGATTTTACAAATAATTTACAACGTGGTAAATATGTTTACAATCACCAAATTCCAGGTTTTTCCAGGTCGCATGAACCCTGATGTTATAAAATTGTTAAAACTAATTTTGGATCATTGTAAAATCATTGTAAACCTTTACGACGATTTTACAACAAGTTTACCACTTGGTAAAATCGATATAAAGACGTTGTAAATTCGTTGTAAAAGTTGTAAAAACATTGTAAATTGATCCAATTGCATTTACAATGATTTTACAATAGATTTACAACAATTTTACAAAGTGGTTAAATTATTGTAAATACGTATAAAACAGAAGTAAAACCATTGTAAATTCCGTAAAATCTCAAGGTAAAATCGGATATAATCATTGTAAATCCATTAAAAAATATTAAAATTAATTTCACTAAAAATTTGTGGTAAATTCATGGTAAAATCGTTGTACCTTGCGCAGCAATTTACAACGATTTTACCCAAAAAGTTCTTCCTGTGAGAAAATTTTTAGAAATATCACGTTTGAAACACAATTTTTCCAGCAAGTTTGCACAAGTTTGCCTCTAGTTGAAGTTCAAATCCAGCTGCGCCAGGCTTGCGTCAGGGCTAATTTCATTTGCGTCACACGAAAAAAATTTGCGCCATGAGGCAGCCCCTGACGCAAAAAAACCCATGCTTTGACAATTGTTAAAACCTGTGAGGAGTGGCTTTATTTCTCTTTTGATTTCCCCACAACTTTTTGCATTATACCGGTCTAAGGCTACAACGTAGAGAAGGGGAAATAAGGTTAAAACAAAGGTCTTAAGGGGGGGGGGTCCATTTTTGGTCAATTTTTCGACCATCTCCGATTTCGCTCATTTTCACATATAATGATCTTTGAGTGGGACATTTTAACGAGTTTTAAAATTAAACTCGTATCTCTTACGGTTGTTGAGTTATTTCACCTCAAAGTCGAGGTCCGCATGTGTTAAACATAGGAAACAGAAAAAGTGGTGATTTTATTCTTGCGCCAAAAAGATCTTTCGACAAACAGTTGTAATCCTGCATAATTTTATATTTATAATGTAGCTATAATCATAAACTGCGGTACGCTGGAAGTAGAATTTTGATTTAGGCCCCTAAAATTTTTAAAAAATTTTTTATTTATCGAAAACATTGGAAAATCGTCAAAATTCAACGTTTTTTGCAGCTGAAAAGTGGGGTCTTCGGAAAGAATTGCAAATTACTCTAATTCAGAGGCCTAAATAAAAATTCTAACTCCAGGGTTCCGTAGTACTTGAATTGGCGGTTCCACTGATACCAATGGTTTCATTGTATCTTTTCCCAGTTTCGAGATCTTTTTGGCGCAAACATGGGCATTTTTAGCAAAATGGTCAAAATTTCGGTTTTTTCGAAAATTTGGCTAAATTCTGACAACAGTAAGGTCCAAATCTGTCTATTTTGTATTTCAACTTGTGTATTCATGTCTCTGGATCCATTTGCAGCAAGAATTATGCCGATAGCTATGTCCAGTACTTCTCAGCGTGCCAAACGGGACCCTCGAACCCCGAATTTCTCAAAACAGCGATTTTTAAAATTTTACAAAATATGGCATATATATTATACATCAATCGAAAGCTCTCACTGCGGGGATGAATTTTTCTCATAGAACTATGGGTCGGAAAAGCTTCTATTTTAAGTTAACCGCTGTTAAATGTTTCATCACATAACAAGGAACAAGGGCCTTGCTTCTCCGAGAAATTTTTTAGAGAAGCTTCTGATCAAGCCCATCCGGCTGGAAACGGTATAGTAAAGGTTCGAAAAAAATACACTGGCCGGGTCCGAAAAAAATACACCCACCCTAACTCAGGCTAGAAGCTACGGACAGGGTTGGGCGAGACCGAGATTTTACCGAGACCGAGACCAAGGTACCGAGACTGGCCAAGTCTCGGCTTTTGGGCGAGACCGAGACCGAGACCGAGACTCCCAACCCTGGCTACGGACCCCAGCCAAACTGTACCCCATAATAGCGCAAGCTTATTTATATCCAGTCATGGTATGGCTGTTTCCCTAAGGCCCCGCACTCACGCAGAATGAGGACTCAAAAATGGTACTATGAAAAAGTTGGTTTTCAACTTTTGGATCAGTTGGCAACTTTTTGGCTCTTGTTCGCTACACTAAAGCTATAGTAGCACCTATTGTTTTAACATATATAATACACATTGCTTCTAGTTTTTTTGGCGATAGGTTCGGGCGCCCCTGCGCCGCACAGTTGCGCAGCAGCGGGTGTATTTTTTTCGGACCCGCTGGGCACTTGGGTCCGAAATAAAAATACACCTAAAAATTCTTATTTTAGCTGCTAGAAATCGACCAGGTGTCGAGTTTTCGCGTTTTTAACAGCATTTATGGCTGTAGCATGCACTGACGGTCTCCTGGGTTGGTTCCAAGGGGTCAATCTTTATCTTACTACAGTGTCGTATGATTGGCTTGAAAATTTGTCCTCAACTGACCAGAACTTTACTGGGATGACTTTTAGCGCTGTTTTATACTAGCATTCACAGCTATTGCAGTGATTCCAGTAATACTGATTCAATTTTAGAAGCGAGTAGACTGTAAATACTGCATTTTCAGGACCTCAAGCCGCTGCAAATTGCTTGCTACAGCCTCGGTAACAAAAGTCGACGATATTCCGGGTAGTTAGAGCATTGAAACGAGTTGAAAAAGTCAGGACAATTACGAATCTAGAGTAAACTTAATAAAATAAAAGTTCGAATAAAGCTCGAGCACATACCGTAGCTGTAGGTTATTTATGA
>JASAND010014652.1:0-11003 GCA_030248195.1 Trissonchulus latispiculum
GGCAACAATTGATTTGTGATTTGCTGAATAACTTTTTTTATCTGGGGAATACTTTTTAAAAAAACGGTGCAACAACCCTTTTATCAGTACTGTCAGTACCCGGTGAAAAGGCTTTACAAATAGGAAACAGCACGTAATAGAAAGTTTCAGCCCGGTTGTTTGTTGCTAACAGTGCCGGTCTGCAGTAAATTAGGGGCCGTGCTTTTGAGGAAACTGCTATGATGTTTACAAACAAGCCTTTGATTAACCAGCTCGGATGCAGATAAATTCGTAGCTGTAGTACATTCCAACTGCTTTACATGTCCAGTCTTGAATCGATCCGAGGGATTTTCCAGAATTTACAGTGAGTAAATAAACTTCAGAGTTTAGTTGCAAAATCCAAATCCCTGAGATTACAGAAGTGGCTTTTCCTCCCGGTCTATGTCGGTAGGTGTACAAGTGCATCTAATTTACAGCCACCTCACCCCAGTCGGTGCTCCGGTTAGGGGAGTAGTGCCAGCTGAAAATAGAACGTATGTGCATTTTTGAGGGAAGGGGGATGCTGACACTGAATAAGTGCCAAGGCTATCAGGACCTCGATTACGTCCACCGTAATGGAGGTTCTGTGAATATTTGTAACTGATCACGCCCTGTCAGTCTCGGTAATTTGCCCAGGCAGGAGGAATATGAAATGGATGCTAGAGCTTATTTTCTCTAAGACTTGACATGATCCTTCACCTATAGCGCAGTAAGAAACCGCTGCGCTATCAGAACCTCCAACTGTATAGTTACGTAGATATAGGATTAGATTAGTTTAGGTTGTGTTACGTAAAGTCTTATGCAATTATGAAGTTTGATTATGTACGTATGTACATGAATGATAAACCTATTTTAGGTACATTACCTGATTTGAGCTCTGCACATGTTGATAGTATTTTGTAACATGTATTTTTTATTTTATGTTATTTCATAGATTGATTCATTCTTTGTTGCCAGGTAAGAATTATGAAGTTTGACCCTTCAAAAGGCGATCTACCTGAAAAGTGGGTGAACCAGCTTTGAAGAAACCTGAAGTTTGTCACTTGATTCAGGTTCGGAGGGGGCAACGGTTGTCGGTTTTGTCGGCGCCGGACTTGAAACTCACAGGGGGATGTCAATTCTGCTCGCCAAATTTACTGCCTCTTTTGCTAATTGAGTTTGGATTGGAAAGACGGTGACAAAGTTTACCAAACAGACTATCCAGAAATCCCCCAAGAAAGAGGCTCGGGTCGACCTCCCCCAAATTGAGGAGAAAAGAAGGAGAGAGGTCTTAATTTCCAGGCCGCCCGGTCGGCTCATCGGCTTAGCATAATTAGAACCAGAAACTATTAGAGGATGCATTTGGTAGGGGCAGAGAACCAGGACTCAAATTCTTGAGGAAGGTTCAGCCCCCCTGAGGGACAGAAGGGGAGATACTCCTCAAACTCTCATTACCTAAAGGAGGATTCACTTATCAAAACATCATCAGAAACAAATCACCCCCCCAAACCTGAATCAAGTGACAAACTTCAGGTTTCAGTTGGTTCACCCACTTTTCAGGTAGATCGCCTTTTGAAGGGTCAAACTTCATAATTCTTACCTGGCAACAAAGAATGAATCAATCTATGAAATAACATAAAATAAAAATACATGTTACAAAATACTATCAACATGTGCAGAGCTCAAATCAGGTAATGTACCTAAAATAGGCTTGGCATTCATGTACATACGTACATAATCAAACTTCATAATTGCATAAGACTTTACGTAACACAACCTAAACTAATCTAATCCTATATCTACGTAACTATACAGTTGAGCCTCTGATAGCGCAGCGGTTTCTTACTGCGCTATAGGTGAAGGATCATGTCAAGTCTTAGAGAAAATAAGCTCTAGCATCCATTTCATATTCCTCCTGCCTGGGCAATTTACCGAGACTGACAGGGCGTGATCAGTTACAGCTATCACAGAACCTCCATTACGGTGGACGTAATCGAGGTCCTGATAGCCTTGGCACTTATTCAGTGTCAGCATCCCCCTTCCCTCAAAAATGCATATACGTTCTATTTTCAGCTGGCACTACCCCTAACCGGAGCACCGACTGGGGTGAGGTGGCTGTAAATTAGATGCACTTGTACACCTACCGACATAGACTGGGAGGAAAGCCACTTCTGTAATCTCAGGGATTTGATTTTGCAACTAAACTCTGAAGTTTATTTACTCACTGTAAATTCTGGAAAATCCCTCGGATCGATTCAAGACTGGACATGTAAAGCAGTTGGAATGTACTACAGCTACGAATTTATCTGCATCCGAGCTGGTTAATCAAAGGCTTGTTTGTAAACATCATAGCAGCTCTCTCAAAAGCACGGCCCCTAATTTACTGCAGACCGGCACTGTTAGCAACAAACAACCGGGCTGAAACTTTTATTACGTGCTGTTTCCTATTTGTAAAGCCTTTTCACTGGGTACTGACAGTACTGATAAAAGGGTTGTTGCACCGTTTTTTTAAAAAGTATTCCCCAGATAAAAAAAGTTATTCAGCAAATCACAAATCAATTGTTGCCTTAGCCGTTATAATTTGACAAAACTAAGATGCAACTTGACAGACCAATTTCAATAATTCATAAATTATTTCCCAAATTTTCGCTTCAGCAAAAAAACAGCGTTTTCAGTGGTCAAATAATTTCCACAACCTATCCGCGCAAAATTGCACCTACCCATTATAGTAGTGCATGTTTGCCAAGTTGACAGCCAAATAACACCGTACAATTGACACGGCAATAATTAGTGTCAAAGCAAAACTTTTCAATCCTCATCAAAACTTTGATTTGAGAGAAATTATCACTTGAAAAAGTGTTCATAAACCACAGTTTTTTCTCAGATTCATGGACTAAAAAAGCTACGCATAAATACTCTGAAGTTTTAAATTGCGATTTCTGAAAACGTTCAAAACAAAATTCAATTGAAAACACAAATTAATACACCTAATTTTATTACAGTCAAATTTTATGTTTTAAATTAGTTTCGACATCGGAATAAGAAAATCCGAATTTAAATTAACATTGGTTGATATAATATATTAGGACAGAAATTCATCAAATTAAATTTATCACTCTATCCAATAAATACTACAAGTTTCAACCTTTCAAGGACCAGCCAGCCAAGGAGTAAACAGCTACAGTTTGGTTGGTAAGCAAGCAAAAAAGTTGCTATTATTACAGCTTATAATCCAATTTTGCTCTTCTGAACTCTACTTTTTCTTAAAACACGACTCAAGACACTCCAACGTTTGGGATATACTCACATATACAATTGGGGCCTGTTCAAGAAAATGTAGAGTAGAGTTAAACTTAACTCTATCCTTTTCATGAAAGAGTTAAAGGAGGACAATCCAAATTTGTTTCGTTTGTTCTTTCATTCAATTGAGTGGAGTTAAATGAGCTAAGAGTTAATTTTAACTCTACTCTACCCTTTCTTGAAAAGACCCTTGGATTGGATCTCTGCATGGAACCAGTGGTTGAGCCCATCCTCAGTGTTTCAACTGGCCAAGTACTACAAATTCAGGAAGGCAGTGGTCAGCGTCCAAGGGCATCAAAAATGACGACCGGAAAAAAGTCCACGGTCCAGATTACCTACATAGGCTAAATTCTTACGTACCAATCTTATATTCTTTCTGTCTTCTAATGTCCATTATGTCGAATTACAAAACGTAGACTACAACTGTCACCGAATCATTTTCTGCTTCATCTTGTTTGCTCTTCATAATGTGAGTACTGTAGAGCGAGGCAGAGAGAGAGACTTATAAAGTGGTAGAGTGGGGGGTAGACTTGAAATGGAGGATATAATTTTGTTGATGAGTGTTTGCCGTAATGGGATCAGTGGGGAGCTTTATAGGGCTGATAGAATTGACAGGTTAGTCGAGAGAAGAAGGGGATTACATAACAGATAGGATTGGATGTTGGGGAGAGGAGAGGAGCCTGGATTGGATTACAAGTCACTGGTTCAACAAAACAGAGACGCCGCCGCTATCCCTCTCAAGATAGATTGAGCATAAGCTTTATCCCAATAAAGGCATGACCTAACCGATCAAACCCCAAGACTACGCAAACAAGTCTTTTCTGGACAGATATACCTACAAGAGGATAACTGTGTTCGGGGAAGCTGTGGAGGGGTGCTCACGAAATGTACAGAATTTCTCCGAAAATGGAATTAGAATTTATCTGAATACTTCTGTCGGAAGGGGCGCAACTCGCGGAACCTTCTGGCGTCACCATAACTCGAAACTACTGCGTAGGTAGGGCAACTCAAAATTGAAACAAGTCGGCGAAAATGATGTTTCAAAAATGTGTATTGCACCGACGCTTTACTCAGTACATATTTATTGATCTTGTTACAATTGTTGGCCTAAACGTACAAGAGGTAAACTCATTCCAAATTTTCCATTTTCTCCCTTGCTGCAATTGCGAGATGCTATTTCCGCTTCTCTGAGCAGAATCAGTAAGTACGATAACAAATACTTAGCTTATTTCTGCGCTTCTACCCTAAGAACTGTAGCGAGCCCAATTCGCCTACTGCAACAATGTTGTAACCAACTATATGATGCAACCAATCTTTATTGCAACAAATTAGGGGCATCTTTTAATATAATAAAGATAAAATTGTATTAAACGGACAAAGGGCAAGAGACAACAAAATAAACTAGAGTAAAAAATGTGAGCATATTCAGATATCTAAATTCCATAAATCAAATTCATTTTAGGAAGAACTAGAAAGAAAACCAACAAAGGCACATAGCCAATTTGTACTCGGTGCAGGTAAATTAGCTTACCAAATAAAACATAAAAAACCGTTGAATTACAACTATGAAAAACTACAATTCTAGAATATTCAAAATGTATTCGAAATAACAGTATATATTGGGCTTGCAACAATCCTTTTGCCACAAAAAATTATGAAAAACGCCTGCCTACGCAGGGAGGCATTTTTCACTATTCGGCATTATATATTAATTTATGCCATCATCATTATAATTATTTCTTTATGATTAATACTTGTATCCTTCGTTGATCCGCCTGTTAGCCCGCTTTTACCTCAATTTCTTGATGTAAAAAATCCTTTTGCACTAAGTAAATAATTAACAAACACCAAATCAAACTGACGAAAAACTATGTGATTGAAGCAAGCCCAGCAATCGTTGCAATAATACAAGCGACAGTACCCGAAACAAAGTTGAGACACAAAGTTGCAAGAAAAAATTTGAATCCGCTTAACGCCAAATGAAAAGTGTCAGTTTCAGAAACAAATTCTTCTTCTGCTTAAGAATTCTTTTCTGGCACTTTGATCGTAACCTGAAACAAAGGAAATGAAAAACAGTACTAGAAAAATGCATACATACCCAATGCCAATACAAATGCTAGAGAGAGAACTATTACACATGATTACACCGGAATTTCCTACTTTCACCAAATAGTTTCCGTCTTCTAAAACTAAATATTTCCAGTGCTTTAAAAGATGGAGGTAAAAACCAACTATATTTTTGTGTGGACCACAGCTCCGAATTAGAGTTGGGACCGGTTCCACTAGAACCGGTTGGAACCGGAACCGGAACCGAACCGGAAGGAATTTTAGAACCGGAACCGGTAGGATTTGGAACCGGCCGGTTCCACTCTTAAAAATGGACTTGAACTAATTTTTTGCAGGAGTTTAAATTTTGCAAAAGCATTTTGCATTCAGTGTTGCCATTCATATTATCTTTTTCAAACTAGTGACTGAAATGGAAACTAAAGATCTAGTTTGAACTGAAACTAAACAAATTTAGACCTGAATGCGAAATATGTAGGATGAGACTGATAATAATTAAGAATTTCAAACTAAACGTGAAATGAAGGTACAATTATTGGCACTGAAACTGAAACTGAAAGTCCATAGAATAAATTTAGAGCCTAAACTGGAAACGACACAGCTTCAGCTTCCACTGAAGGTGACAGACACTCCCCGCTTCCCCCTTTCAGGTGATCGAGGCACGTTTCAGCTTTCGCTGAAGCAGAGGCATAGAATTAAGAGAAATTTCAAATATTTCTTTGACTCAACATTAGACATTATCCAGCCTGAGTTAAGACAAAAATTAAATGTTAAACATACTTGAAAAATTAGGAACATGGATTGCAAGGGAAAAATTCTACTTCCTTTATTCTTGGAATTTCGTAATTTATTGTTTTCATGCTTCGGATTTTTCAAATTTTGTTAAGTAATTTTGCGTGTCTTACAAAATGCACTTGTGAAAATGTCTCTAAATTAATTTTAACGAATTTTTGAAATTTTCTGTTCTAAAATTCCAATTGTAATTGATGAAAGACGGGCACTTTCGTTCAGACGTGACCGATACGGGCGCCGAATGAAAACTTTAACCAGCTTACATATCTGAATATTAACCTCATAGAAAAGATGAGAGCCCGATGGGATGTAGTCGGAAATTGAGTATATCTTCTCAAAAAATTGGTAAATGGAAGGTGGTGTTCTCAGCACGCAAGATTGAAGCAATATTTTTTATAAAAGTAGTAAATTTTACAGGAGTAGAAAACTTCGAAAGTTGAGTACTTATTTTCTTATTTTTAAGCTATCGGCATCTGAGACGAAAGTCAATCAAAGTTCAAGTAATGAACTGCCTGCAGAAGTAATCTGTTAGCTCTTTTGTTTAATCAAGCGACTGTACATTTCTTCGTTAAATATAACTTTAATATATATATATGTTCTTCTTTCCAATTTGGCTTTCAGCTTTTAAATATTTTAAAATTTAAATGCATTTAAATTTTTTGGAAACTATTTGTTTCTTTAGAGACACTGTACTCTTTTTAAAGAAATAAAAATTTAAGCTCCAGTATATCTCAATTCTCAGCACGTTTTACTGAAACGATGTGCAGTTTTACAAGATTCTGTTCAGAAGGCGCTGTCTGCATGTAGATGATCAGTAGAATCTCACCGTTAATTATCGAAACAATTTGGTCGACCACACTAAAGTTTTAACTTTTTACAAGTTTGAATGTATGTTTTGCATATAGTAACAGCATTTGTAATGGAGCAAACTCAAAGTACGGCAAAAAAGTTTAACCCAGTTGGTTATTATCGCATTACCTATTCCAATTGTTTTGCAATATTGCTTTATAGTTTTGATTGTATAACCCTTGCTGGGAGCCTGCATCCAATATTAAATAATGTTAAAATGTAACTACGAATTTTGTACTTGGAACCGGGAACCGGAAGCTAGAACCGGAACCGGAACCGGAACCGGTACTCTAGAACCGGGACCGGAACCGGTTTTGAAAATTGGAACCGGTCCCAACTCTACTCCGAATGGTAGGTCGGCAGCAGGGGAGGGGGCATAGCGCATTCCGTTCGGAGCGCAGCTAGCCAACCAAACCGGCAGTATCACTATTCCCTGGCTAAAATTTGCCTAAATCATGCAGCACCAGCGTCCAGATAATCTAGAAATACAAAGTCCTCAAGGACAGACATGTGCAGGAGGGGAAATTATGGGGGGGGGGGGGGGAACCGGGGGGCCGCCGCCGGGAAACCGGATTTGTCCGGTTTTTTTTCAAAAAACCGGAAAAATCTGGATTCTGGGGGGGGTGAGGGTCCCCGCTTGGGGGGGGGGAGCTCCAGGGCTGGGGGGGGGGGATGAACCCCCCCCCCCCAAGCACATGTATGCGCAGGACCCAGCAAGGGAATCTCTCCTGTACCGTTTTGACTTCCGTGTAGGCCTCCAGCCCGTACTCGCCCAGTTCACGACCAATCCCAGACATCTTGTACCCACCGAACGGCGCCGCCGCATCGAACGCATCGTAACAGTTCACCCTCAAACATAAACTTAAAATCTTACTACAAATCAATTTGACAGTTTCATTACTTTACAGGCACCTGATCATTTCTCATTCATTTACTTGACTGCCTGTGCCTGTACCGTAATTAGAATCTCTCTCCTGCGGCAGGTGATCTGTTCTGTTCACCTGATCTTCTCAATAAGAGAAATTGTGAGATTGAAAGTTGAATGCGTCAAACCCTTGCTCTTTCTCTCTTCAAAACAGGAAATTATTTTCCATTTCCTCGAAAGATTCGAGAAAATTCGGCGACTTTTGCGTCACTCCTACTGCGAAAGAGCAAAAGAGCAACTCCTCCCCCACAAGCTCAATAACAGTAGATATTCTCTGTTTTGGCAAAAACTTAATTTTAGCACATTAATTAGATAGCCTGACATAATGAATTACAGATTTTGTGACTGGAATAACACAATTTCTTCTGAAAACAGCATGATATTTTCCAATTTATTCGCGTATTAACATAGATTTCTGCATGCCTTATTAAAGGTATAACTTTTAGCACCGTCATTTCGAGAATAACATTTGCTGAAATCTACTGTCCTCCTACCCGACGCCTACCTGTAGGCATCCTTGTATTTACGTAAGTAAATGCTTAATTTAAATTTTATCAACTTTTTCTTAGAACACAGCGATCGTTGACCATAAGCCGAGGGGTGATATTATTATTATGAAATAGAATTATCGCACTAGTACGGATGGGCCCCACACGAATATTCCTCACCACTAGCGTAGATAGGAAAAATTTCGTGGGGAGGCAAGCCAAAAAATGTTTCGAAACTTTTCCTGTAACTATCCGCTTAGCCCCACATTCAAGTGCACTTCAGTGTTTTGGGGGGCAGTTTTGTGTTAAAGGAGATTTTTTGGGAAAATAGGCCTTAAACATTTTCTTCAGGTCTCCGATTTCGGTGGACCCCCTGGCTACGCGCCTGTTCTTCACCAATTTTAAGTATGCAATAATTAAATATCAAAGTTCAAAGCGGCCAGCCATTAGCACTTTGCCCAAAATATGGCTTCTCACCCCAAAAACACCTTGTCCATTGAGGGTCGCAAATCTCCATTACTTAACCCAAAAAATTAATTCCAGCTGACCATCTAGTACAATGCTTGTGGAGGTGGGTATCGGAAAGACTTCCTTTCTGCAGTTTTCTATTCAATCGACCACTGGGTTTTTTAATGGGGGGGGGAGCGGAGAGCGCCCCCACTCGACCCCTTCCCCCCACTCGGCCCCACCCCACTTTTTTGGGCTTCCCCCCACTCACTATAAGGTGCCCGGAAAATGTCAAACTTTAAGAATTTTTGGTCGAAATTTTCAAAAAATTTCCGGTTTCGCCGGAATTTGTTGAGCAAGAATCGTCTATTTTGGTACTCAAACTCAATTTTTAAAAGCACACTTTTGGGTCCCCTCCCCCCTCTAGTGGGGGGGGGAAACCCACTTTTCCACCCCACAGTTTTCAGCTCGGAAAAGCCCAGGTCCAATCATACAACTGGAAACTTGAACGAGCTTGAGACACATAAAAGCTTTAGTATATGTCAGACTACTGTGTAGTATGTATATACTAACCAGACAGTTCCAGCTCGAATGTTGTTGGCGACGAAGAGGGCCTTGTCCAGGTCCCGAGTCTGTACGGCGGCGGCGAGGCCGTAGATGGTGTTGTTGGCGAGCTCCACGAGGTGCTCCATCGAATTGAACTTGATGATCTGCATCACTGGGCCGAAGATCTGCACAACAACAACACAACAGACACAACAACATAAAATTTAGAAATAAAATTTTCACAACGACCTGACCACAAAATCATCTGATAAAAAGAAATCCACAGAAGGAGCAAAAAATCACTGCATTTGAAAAAATCCCCTAAAAAAACTTTTTGTACCGCATCTCAGAAGTTGCACATATTGGACTGGAATTCCGGCTGAAAGCTCATTATACCGAGGAACCTGTGGCTCAGTTGATTAGAGCGTCTGCTAGTTACGTCGAAGACCAAATGTTTCAATTTTCGAACTTTTCTTGGACAAACATTTCAGGGTGGGTCTGGGGGCACCGATTTCTGACGAACAACTGTTTAAAAAAATGTTTAAAAATAGCTATTTTTTGGTGTTGAGCTAAAAATTAAACTATTTCTTACCTAAACTTATAGAAAGTATAGAAATATAGAAAGTAGTAAAAATGAACTCCGTAAGTTACAAAAGAATTATGTATTTACTCCAATTGATAAAGCAAATCAAACCTATGCTATAATCTGCAAACAACATTACATTAGTGTTATTTTAAATGAATTAGGAATTAAAGTTGATACTAGTAATAATAATATAAATTTTGTAAGTGATGTGTACGAATATATCGAAGTTAATAAAGATATTTTAATTAATAGTTTATGTGAAGATATGTACTGTATGGGCTGGAATGTTACAGAAACCTGTAAACAATTCCCATTTATATATATGATTCCTAAATTTCATAAGAATCCAATTAAACACAGATTTATAGTAGCCAGTCACAGCGCAATTACAAAACCTGTGTCAAAGGGAATTGGTTGTGCTTTAAAATTGATATTAAATAGATTAAGAATGTATACTAATGCTATTTACAAAAATACTAAAAATAATGCCAATTTATTTTGGATAATTGATAGATCTAGTGTTATATTAGATGCAATACATTCTATAAATAAAAGACAGTCTGCTAAATCAGTTTACACGTATGATTTCGGTCAACTGTATACAAGTATTCCGCATAAGGAAATAAAAGAGGCGTTAGGTTACTTAATAAAATTAGCTTTTGCAAATAATAAAAACAAGTGTATAATTCTATACAAAGGAAGTGCTAGATGGGGTTGTAATACTAATACAGGAAATAAATTAACTGCTGTGGATTTGATATCGAATATTGGTTGGTTATTGGATAATTTGTATATTGAATGTGGAGACATGATGTTCAAACAAAAATGTGGAATACCTATGGGGACTGATTGTGCTCCGTATTTAGCTAATTTATTTTTATTTTATTATGAATATATTTTTATGAAAAGAATGTTATATAAGCATAATTTTAATGCGCTTAGAAAGTTAAGATATGTATTCAGATATATTGATGATATTACAATTCTTAATGATAAGGGATTTTTCGAT
>JASAND010014653.1:0-17294 GCA_030248195.1 Trissonchulus latispiculum
AAACGTTAGCTTAACAGGTTATATACAAACCAAGTTAAAAACAACGTAAACTATGTATAATGAGTGACTATTTTTGTAGACTCGAAATCAAACAGAAACTGCCAAAAATAATATACATATATGCACTAAATAAACAGTAAACAAGCTCAAAGAAACTTCAAAACGATAATCAGGTTACGATCGTGATTCCTTTGACATCACATTTGAACCACTGTTACTCATTCACTAATTGGAAGGTAGGAATCCATTTTTATACATTTCCATTTTCCTCTTTCTGAGGAACTGGCTTTCACCTTCTTTCCCCCCAGAAATCCGCCTTCCCCCCAGAACTCTAAAGTGCCCGGAAAATAGGGTTTTGAGGGTAAATTTTGAAAAATTTTCCCGACTTCGCCGGAGTTTTAGGCAGTTTCTTAGCCATTTTAAGCTTAAATTTAGGTTAAAAATAGTTAATTCGTTAGCTCAGAAGCAAAAACTAGCTATTTTAATTTACCTCCCCCCCAAGAAATCTGTGCCCCCCAGACCCCCCGGGAAATTTTTGCCTAGGAAAAAGCCACAGGAATACGATTACGCTATGGGTTTTCTGAACTTATCCAGCGAATTTCGCCGAAGGACATCGATCGTTTATAAATAGTCAAGCGGGAAAAAACCCACTCGCCAATGCGGGAAAAAACCCACCCCCAGTGTGGGCTTACCGGTATGAGCTATCTAGGATTTTAATAGCCTATCTTGAAGAGCATCCAAAATAACCCTGGAGGGTGTACTATGATAGCTCCCACTGCTTCCCTGCAAATTTTTTGGGACTTTGAAATTTTTGGAAATTTTGGTCCGACCAAGTGCCGAAATTTGGCAAACTTTGCCGGGCCACCCTGAACTACTGGAAAAACTTAGACCAAAGCGGATTATATGTACCTGTAGGGCATCTGTTGCGCTTCATGATGATATATGTCACACTGCTCTGACCCCACCGGTGCGACCTGGGGGTGACCTGGAGTTGGCGGAAAAAACCCACGGCGGGAAAAAACCACTTTTCAAAATTAAATTTTTTTCCTAACCATTGACCGAAAAGGTCAAACCAACACATACATTTGTTTAATAGAGCCTATAGATTAAATTGGTATAGGTTTTACCTGGGTTCGTACTGTTATGGGTGGTCCAGGGGGTCTAAATCGGACACGGTGCCGTTTCAAGCCAAAATTTCAATTTTGACCAAAAATGCTTATTTTTGCTTTAAAATGGGTTTAGTTTGGCTCTAAATACAAGAAAAACACGTTTTCTACACGATAGGATGCTTAAACTGCCGAAAATAAACAATTTTAAAAAATTTCCAAAATTTGCCTATGTTTATGTGTTAAAGATACAACATTTTCAAATGACCATATGACCTCAATTTTAGTACAAAAACTAATATATTTTGATGCAGTTGTACTAAAAACAACCCGCTCTTTCATTTGGAAAGGTTAGAAATGCTCCTGGCAGCTTGCCAAAAATTGTTTGGGGTGGGTTTTTTTCCCGCATATGGGTTTTTTCCCGCAGTGGGTTTTTTTCCCGCCAGTTTGGGACAATTTTTCTCGCTAACGGCACACTCTACAGAGGTGTTCTATAGCTCATAAGAAAGCTTACGACTAGGCCTAGCTACCTGTATAATCAGCATTTCGATATGTCAAACCATTAAAAAGTTCTGGCCAAAAATCTGAAAAGTGGGTTTTTTCCCGCTTCACTATATTGATCGATACTTGTAGCAGATGTGGACTCTTTCCCAGTCATTATGAAATCGCTCTTAGTCATAACAGAAATTAGCTAAACTGTAACTGTATGCAAAACCATCTGAATCTTTTTTCAGCTTTCTCAAGCGACCATATTAACCTGAAAGCAGCAATTGAGCAAACATAAAAGTCCCTGTGTATCTTAGTGTAGTGTACAACTCATCCGCTAAATGGCAACTCCCCAGTTTCATAGCAAAAGCACCACAATTGCTGGAACGTGTTTTTGCAAAAAATTACATTTTGTAAAGATAACAGCCTTTGGGATAGTAATTGGAAGATGATCATGCCTCGAATAATTGACCTTCAAATTTATTATAAATGGTCGGCATCACATATATATATATCACCCCCATTCGCTCCCCCCCTCTGTCGTCATATACACCCGATAAAATTTCATCAGCACACGTATATACAGTTCAAACACTTAACACTTGTTCAAAACTACAGTGTTTTTACAACTGGACATGACAGAATCATAAAATCGGACTTCTCTATAGGAATCGGAGAATTCATCCTTGTTCGCTCGTCCTCCAAATTCATGCGACAGTTCTCTTTCTGCGGCGGTCCTCCAGTCCAGGTGGAACATCCTGACCTCATATTCCCGGGGGAAATCCAGCACTATGCTCTCCCAGTGATCTGACTCGGAATCCTTGGCCAGGATCAGATAGTCTAGATCTGCCAGATCATCCCGACCCTCCTCGTTCAGCTGTTTTCGTCGATGCCGGAAGACCTGTTTCACAGTCTCAATGGCACGGATGCGCCCCCAGACGTCGATTTCCAGAAAGAGTCGCTCAAGCCGGGGCACGCTGTCCAGAACAGCAGACAAAAGGTTCTCCCAATCGCCCGGGAAAATCGTGTCATTGTAGATAGCAGAAGAGCTCCCTAGATGGGTAAATTTGAAGTGGGCTGAGCGTACACGTGACGGTGACCCGGTGCTTCCGCGGACCAAATCACGAAAGTCTTCGGGTGAGATATAGGGAAGGGACAACTGCTCCAGGCTAGCCAGGCCATCACGACAGAATCGAGAGGGATAAATGTCCGAGCTCAACCTCTGTCGCAACTGAAGGGACCGAAACCGGGGACCAACTCGAATTCCGGCCTCAGGAGTGGCCAATGAAACCCAGGAAAGATTAAGACTTTCCAGAACCGGAAAATGTAGCTCATCCTTAAGCCTCAGCTCGACGCGAAACTCAAGCCGGGTCAGATTACGGAAATAGGCTCCAAAACTAGGACCCACATAGCTGGTGCCAACGGACAAATGGCGCAGATCCGACGGGGGTAGATGCTCCAAAGGACGGTCAGACTCGGGAGAAAATGACAGGGAAGAGAGGCTCAATCGCTGCAGAAGGCGATTCTCAGCCAACTGATGCAGAAAAACATCGAACTTGCCGCTCAGGTGAAGATCGGACAGGTGTGGATTCAACCAGAACAGGTGAGCCACATCCTCTGGCCTGGAAAACTGGGGACCGGACAGACGAAGATGAGTGAGTTGGCCGCCCTCAATCAGATACCAAAACGTGGAACCGGGCCGACTTAGGACCAGACGGGACAGGGACGGAAATAGGAGGATCGAATTCTCCGCCGCTTCGCCGGAGGAGAAGAGACGCTTCGAATACCATTCCTGAAAGCGGATCTCAGGCTCTGGATCCCCGAAGGAAAGTCCAGCAACGTCCAGGGAGTCCAGGCAGGGACACTGGTCACTCAGGCTCCGGGCTGCCTCCAGAGTTAGTCGGTAGTCACGAAAGCAGAGATCCCTCAGCTGAGTGAAGGGCAGGTCATGATCAGGAAAGTTCTGGATCAGTCGACTGTGCTGGGATGCCTCGGTGTGGTGGAGCAGGGTACAGGAGAAACTGAAGGATTCTAGGCTGGGCAGTAGCTGAGGCCATAGGTCCAGGAACACGAGCAGCCAAGTCGGATTCTCTGACAGCTGAACCGACAGATCCACCCGTCTCAGATTCCGCAGGGATCCGAGCAAAGCGACCAAGGCCCGTCGACCTTCTTCCCGTTTCTGCCATTTCCGAAGGTCCAACTCAAGGCACTCCAGACTTGGAGGGATGCGCTCCAGAACCGGGGCCATGGGCTTCCGGTCGGACAGGAAGCAAAGTCGAAGCGCGCGAAGAGACGGCCGGTCACGCAGCAGGTCCACACACTCTGGAGTGGCTTGAGAGAGAAGGGAAATTCGCCGAGGTCGAGATAGTTTCGCCAAAACGCAGTCTAGCAATGTCTGAGGGGAAGGGGAACGACCCGGAACAGTGGCATACCGTTTGACATGATCCAAATCCACAAGCAAATTGTGGACAGTCGCTCGACAGGATTGGAGGACGGCGTCACGAAAGCGCCGACAGACCAACTCTAGGATGACTCGACGCTTCCACGGGAAATGACAAAAGATTTGGCAGAGGACGGAAACTGGCAAATCCAGAATGGAAGTTGTCATGGCTGCGTAGAGCCGAATAATAACAGAATCACCATGAAATAGCCTAAAACAAAATTTCATACAGTAACCGCAGGCCCGCACCCAGCATTTTGAAAAGGGGGGGTCCAAGGTAAAATGCAAGAGGGGTCTGGGGGGCGGACCTCCCAGAAGTTGAAAATTTTTTGCGTTTTTGCCAAAAAACAGTACACTGGACGTTAATTTCTTGCAAAATATAAAGTACATATATATATCGCGCCGAAGGCGCTAAAAATTTTTAAAAATAGCTGTTTTTGTCACAAAACTTTTCCATTTTGTCATCCCAAAAGGGGGGGTCTAGACCCCCTTGAACCCCCCTGGGTGCAGCCTTGAGTAACCGTATAGGCTGTCCCAGAAAAACCGACACAGACGACGGTTCAGAAAGAAGCCCAACTACAGAAGTTGAAGCAATTGTTTGGGAAAAGTAGAATACGCCACTGAATCTCTAGGAAGATATTTCTGCTACCTAAAAATTCTAAAAATATTCTAAAAATGTTAAAATTTGCCAACTTTTCGGGTTATATATATATGGGGGAAGTCGGAATTTTTGTGTACAAAAAATGCAAAAACATAAATTTTTTGCAATTTTTCAAAACCGCTTTAACACGGTGCTAAAACGTTAAAAACAAGCCTTATTTTGAAGAAAAAGGGCTAAATTACGTACAGAAAATTTTGCATGTTTTGGCCGTTTTTCGAAATTTCTGAGGTCCTAACTCTGAAGCGGTTTTGGAGGTGATGCCTCCATCACATTTCGGGGGTCCACCACCAAATTTCCAAAATTCTCCCACCCAAAGATCGGACTTACTAACTATAGGGGGATGACTTTCAACCATGCCTTGATTTGGCCCCCCCACCCCGAATCGAGAGAGCGATCCATCGAACGATCCGTCAAAACATTTGTCAACATTTTCGCGAAAAGTCGCTTATAGGCTAATTTGGCGACGCAGTTCCAAAACTGCAGTTGAGATTTCATAAAAATAGATCGTTCGCTCGCCATAATCTATTTTCATTGATTTTTTTTCAAAAATTAGTCCATAAACTCCAGAAGTTTTTACAACTCGGATCGAGATTTCGACTGCAAATTCGGGATCAGCACCCCCGAATTATAGTCAGGCGGGGAAAAACCCACCCGGCAATGCGGGAAAAACCCACTTCCAGTGTGAGCTACCTGTATGAGCTACATACGTAATATAGGATTTTAATAGCCTATCTTGAAGAGAGTCCAAAACTAATGGGTCTGGGTTTTCTCTAGGCGAAAAAAGTGGGGGGAAGTGAGTGGGAGCCCCCCTACTAGTGGTGGGGGAAGACCAGAAGTGGTGGGAATCCAAAGTGGCCTAAAACAAGAAATAAAAATGCTCCTCTGGAGCATGAAAAAAATAATATGGGTGATGGTGAGGTTGCAAAATCAAGAGAGGACTAGTCTTAAAAATGCTTAATATGGGGCTAGGTTCAAAAATAGAAGAGCACTAGGTTGCGAGCGAATTAATATGGGCACAGCTTCGCCGAACAACCCATATTCGCGGTTTGTAAATGTAAATTATTTTGCATATATATCCACGATACATTTAGTTTATAGTTCATAAATAACCTACAGCTACGGTATGTGTTCGAGCTTTATTCGAACTTTTATTTTAGCAAACGTTTTCTTCGATAAGTGCGTTATACTAACCGGCGCATTTTACGTATCCATTTATACGGAAAATTTATTGTCAAGAATAATTTAGGACTCTCCTACGATCTTCTATTTCCTCCTGACTTGGACCAATAGCTTTAGCATCATATCCTTAGATCTCTTCTAGTAGTAGAGCCAGCCGTAGTTCAACACAACAAAATGATGATAATTTACGTATATATTCCTAGCTAGTCTAACAGTGCATGCAAACAGCTATATTCAATGAGGATTCAACTGCTTAAATTTTTTATTGACTGACATTGATAGTTCTACGCTAAGACGGAACGTGAAATCCCGCGAATATGGGTTGTTCGGCGAAGCTGTGCCCATATTAATTCGCTCGCAACCTAGTCCTCTTCTATTTTTGAACCTAGCCCCATATTAAGCATTTTTAAGACTAGTCCTCTCTTGATTTTGCAACCTCACCATCACCCATATTACTTTTTTCATGCTCCAGAGGAGCATTTTTATTTCTTGTCCTTCTGTCATTTTAAAGGATCCCTTTCCAGCAATGCGGTAATGGATACAAAGGAGCTTGAACAGTGCCGCAGGTAGAGCAGAAAACTGATTATATAAATATAAAGTACCACTGAATTCTTACCACCGCCCCAAGCTTCGGCCGCTGCAAACTCTGTTTGTGGGTGTATGAGGATGAAAGTTTTTCACCTCCACAAAGAGTTCGACAGTATGCTCGTCGTGTTCAGCGACACGGATTCACTATATGGATACCGCCATAGGGCCGAAAAAAGTTGTTTTAGGCGGTTTGACCAGTGGTCAGTACGCCCAATAGACTGTAGTGACCACTGGTCACTTCCCCCTATTTCGGCAATATGCCCATTGAAACGAGCGTAGTCGATTTACTATATATGCCTGGGGTTTTTTTACTGGGGGGGGGTGGGGGGGGGCGCCCCCACTTTTGTTCCCCCTCGACCTTTCCCCCCCCCTCGTTCCCTCTTTTTGATTTTAGTATTATGGGAGGTTTTTTTTTTTTTGCTTTTTAGTTTTTTTCCCTGCGGTTATGCCCCCGACCAAAACGCCGAAAAACGTTGTTTTAGGCCATTTGACCAGTGGTCAATAGGCCCCCTAGGCCGTACTGACCACTGGTCACTTCCATCGATTTCGGCAATATGCCCATTGAAACGAGCGTAGTCGATTTACTATATATGCCCTCGACCAAAACGCCGAAAAACGCCGTTTTAGGCCGTTTGACCAGTGGTCAATAGGCCCCATAGGCCGTAGTGACCACTGGTCACTTCCGTCGGTTTCGGCGATATGCCCATTGAAACGAGCGTAGTCGATTTACTATATATGCCCTCGAACAAAACGCCGAAAAACGCCGCTTTAGACCGTTTGACCAGTGGTCAATAGGCCCCATAGGCTGTAGTGACCAGTGGTCACTTCCGTCGGTTTCGGCGATACGCCCATTGAAACGAGCGTAGTCGATTTACTATATATGCCCCCGAACAAAACGCCGAAAAACGCCGTTTTAGGCCGTTTGACCAGTGGTCAATAGGCCCCATAGGCCGTAGTGACCACTGGTCACTTCCGTCGGTTTCGGCGATATGCCCATTGAAACGAGTGTAGTCGATTTACTATATATGCCCTCGAACAAAAAGCCGAAAAACGCCGTTTTAGGCCGTTTGACCAGTGGTCAATAGGCCCCATAGGCTGTAGTGACCAGTGGTCACTTCCGTCGGTTTCGGCGATACGCCCATTGAAACGAGCGTAGTCGATTTACTATATATGCCCCCGACCAAAACGCCGAAAATCGCTGTTTAGAGTGAGTTTTCCCAACTTTGACCCTGGGCGAGGAACCACGAGAGCCATGCTGACCAGTGGTCACTTCGGGAGGTATCGGCAGTATGCTCATCGTTTTCAGCGACCCCGATTTACTATATATGGGGACCACCCCGAGGCCGAAAAACGCCATTTTTAGTGACTTTTAGGCCATTTCTAGTAAAAGTGGGACTTAGAAACTTTTCGCCCAAACAGGCCAAAAAAATGCAAAGTTTGGGCCCATCTCCTGAAAGCTAGGGAGCAAAATTAAAAAATCCCCCTCGTTACTTTATGCACCCCTACTGGTAGTTTTCAACAAAAGATACTAGACCTCTCCAGCTTCTACCCAGTTCTAGAAAAGTGTGACCAAAATTTGCGAAAAATAGCGAAAGTCCGACTTTGGGACCTTGGCACAGAGCCAAAATTGGCCAGGTGCCAAAATGACCAAAAAAAGGTAGCATGGGGGGATCCTGTCTACCAACATATAATAGTAGTAAGGTGCCAAAATGCCCACATCGTTCCAACACTTCGCCGTAAAATGCATTTCCAATAAGCGTTATTCACCGAGAAAAAAAAACAAACGCACGGTAACTATCGCCTAGTGCAAAAATTCGAAGTTTCGAATTCAAACCAAAAGTATGGTGGTACTTGTAGTACTACTCGAGTTGTTTACGACGCTAACCTTTTTACCACCCCCGGACCTCTAATTAGCTGGCACCAGGCCAACACGGTCTCCAGAGGGCCGCGCAGACGCCTTTTTACCCATATTATGTAGGGGCGCTATCGCGCCCCTACATAATTTCCAAAAATACAGTAAAAATAGCCTGTTTTCTACATATACGTACTGCTATAACTATGCTAAAACTCGCTCAAAAATTTAGTTTGAGTACCAAAATAGACGATTTTTGACCAAAACATCCTTAAAATTTGGCATTCCCTAGGTACCCTATAGTGAGTGGGGTGGGGGAAGCCCAAACAAGTGGGGGGGGTGGGAACGACTTGAGGGGGAGCCCGATAAGTGGGGGCGCCCTCCTAAAGAAAATCCAGACGGTGCATATATATTGTAGCACCCGCTGCTTCCCTGCAAATTTTATGGGACTCTGAAATTTTTGGAAGTTGGGGTCCGACCAAGTGCCGAAATTTGGCAAACTTTGCCTGGCCACCCTGACTGGAAAGGCCTAGACCAAAGCGGATTGTATGTATATTAGTGATGGGCACTGGATATCCGGATAATATCCGATTTTAGAAAAATATCCGGATATCCGTGTACATTTCAGGCAAAACAATGAAAAATTAGCAAATTTTTGACAAAAATTTCAAAAATGTTAAAATATTTTTCAAAAATTCATTTGAAAATATTTTTGAAACGAAGGTTGATAGACATGATAGACATTCACAGCCACCCGAAAAATTGACAAAAAATTGAAAATTTAACTGCAAAATCGAAAAAGAAGTAAGTTTGGAATAGGCGGATAACCGGATATCCGGATATGAAAAAATCCGGTGCCCATCACTAATGTATATGTAGGGCATGTGTTGCGCTTCATAATGATATATGCCTGGTATCGAGAGCGCCTTGCAGTCTGGTTGCAGAACCCAAACTGGATCCCTCCCTGGTGGCAACGAACGGCTCTCACACCCCCTGAGCTCCACGGATGGAGCCCTTCTCCTCAGTCGCAGGTCACCCTCTATCTGGGTTTTTCAGTGGAGGCTTCGGCAATCCAGCCTACTGGAGTCTCTTACTGTTTAAGGCTGGAGATATATATAGAAATCAACCCGGGTACCTCAAAGCCAGCACCAAAATGGCCCTGCCCAGCCTGTGGGCAGAGCCCAAAATCGAACTGTCAGGTGCCCCCTATGAGGCGGTTGGACCCACCTGAAATGTTCAGGACTGTCAAACCTCAGGGACTATAACCGCCCCAGATCCGAACCAATTCCTCCCAGTAAACCACGCCCCGACCCCACCTGCACCGCCCAGGCCTCGCCCCTCCCCAGGCGCGTAGCCAGGGGGGGCATGCCTCCACCGAAATTGGGTTGCCCCCCCTGCAAAAAATTGCGTCAGGAAATATTTATGACGCAGAGAGCAGCTGTAGACTGCGTTGAGCCTAGGAATTGATGAAAATTAAAACAATTTAACGAATTTAAAGCGAATTATTGTGTCTTTGTCGTCAATTTTAAAATGTCATTTCAACTTACTTAATCACAAATGTTGATCTTGGTTAGTATAATTATGTAGTATTTTGACTTAATAGTAATTTGACTTATATGTTTAGAGAAAGTTAAATCATTACTCATCATTATACCCAGGTCCCGCATAAACTCGGTATCGGACAAAGATTCACCACCCAAAGTATAAATTTGATTATCGTTACGATAACCCAAATGCATTACCAGACACTTATTAGCTGCTACAGTCATTTGCCAATCTCTTGTCCATGCATCAATTTGAAAAAGATCATTTTGAAGCACATTTGCCCCATATGACTTATTGACAGTAGAGAAAATTTTCGCATCATCTGCAAACAGTCAAATTTCTGACAACAAATTCTCCGGTAAGTCATTAATATAAATCAAAAACAATATAGGACCCAGTACAGAACCTTGTGGTACTCCACTTGAGACTGGAGCCCAATCTGATTTGGAGGAACCCAATTTTACTCTTTGAAATCTCCCCGTAAGGAAGGCCCTAATCCATGCCAGCATCTTTCCCCTAATCCCAAGTGCTTCTAGTTTCCGTAAAAGCTTTGCATGACAAACTGTATCAAAAGCTCGCATCAAATCAATATATACAATATCAACACAGTCACCAGCATCCCATGCGTCTATCCAAGATTGAGTACATTCAAGCAATTGTGTAAGGGTAGACCTCTTACAAACAAAGCCATGCTGGTGTTTGCTAATAAGGTGGTGCTTATTAAAGTGGTCAACCATGAAAGGTTTTACTACTCTTTCCATTGCTCTGCAACAACCAGCAGTCAAACTGACAGGTCTATAATTTTTAGGATCTTTGGAATTACCCTTTTTTATAAATAGGACACACATCGGCTCTCAACCAATCACTAGGAATTTCTCCAGAATTTAGAGATTCTCTGAAAATTTTCGTAAGCAGTTTTTTAAGAGAATGAGCCAATTTCTTTAAAAAGACATTTGGTATTCCATCTGGACCAGCAGACAATTTTGGTGATAAATCTTTTAACACTTTGAAAACATCGTTTTCACTAAACAAACAGTCAACCAAAGAGTCCGCTTCAGATACAATATTCGCAAATTGAGGCATATTACCATCGTCCGCCGTAAAAACAGATACAAATGTTTCATTTAACACTGAGCATTTATCTGCATTATCATATACTACATCACCGTTACTGTTAGTAAGGGCAACAATGCTGGAGTCTTTTTTACTTAAACGTTTCCTCGCATAAGAATAAAAATTAAATCTTGCCTACAGACCCTTTACTTTTATTCCCAATCCCAAGTCTGAACAAATCCTCATCGTCTTGCGTAATGTCATTAGCTTCATATAATGTTTGGTTATAGGTGTCCTGTCTGAATCTAATTTCACTAGCTCAAACACCGTATTTAAGGTGAACACTATAAGCAGCTAAAGTTATCCCCTTTAAAGTTGAATTAAGTGACATATACATTTGGTATATACCAGTTTTCTAAATTATAGACACACACTGCAAACTAGAAACAAATGCATAAAGCTCCTGCAAACCGGTATTCTTCAAGTATCCAGTATCGGCTTACTGTACACAGCACTTATACAATAAAATACACAGCTGATGTGTAAAAATTTGATGTGTGCTTACCCACGGATTGACTTTACTTATTGTATCAAGACCACACGTACGTCATGACAATTACGTGTACATGCGAATTTGAAAAGTGAAAAATAGTTACCTCAACTTAGTATCCTCGCGTCAATATGAGCCCAAGAGAAACGTGGCGGCTCATATTAGCCAGTTACAGCTTGTCCTTTACCGATTTAGATGCTGGCTCATATTAGACGTTTTAAATCTTGTCCTTGACATATTTAAATGTTGACCATCATAGCTCATATTGCATTTTACATGCGACTGCAAGGAGCATTTTTTCCTACTTGTCCTTCTTCCAATTTTTGGGAGCGCTGCTCTTAGGCAGCAGTAGTCTGTAATTTATTACTCCCAGAAGATTCTCTATTCCAAACAATGACCAGTGTCTTCGGGGTGAAGGAGGGGGGGAATGAGAGGAGGAAGGGAAGGATGTAGGGGTGAAGAAGGTAGAAGAATGAAGGACGGGGAAAATAGGAGAGGAGGATAAGGAGAGAAGTGTATGGGGGAGGGAAAGAAAAAAAGTGAGTGGAGGGGGGAAATGAAATGAAGTAGTTATATTAAAGAAAAGGGTGGGGGTTTGACCACTGGTCAATAGGCCACCTAGACCATAGTGACCAGTGGTCACTTCCGTCGGTTCTGAAAATATGCTCATTGAAACGAGCGTAGTCGATTTACTATATATGCCCCCAACCGAAACCCCGAAAAACGCTGTTTTAGGGGGTTTGACCACTGGTCAATAGGCCACCTAGACCATAGTGACCAGTGGTCACTTCCGTCGGTTCTGAAAATATGCTCATTGAAACGAGCGTAGTCGATTTACTGTATATGCCCCCAACCGAAACCCCGAAAAACGCTGTTTTATGGGGTTTGACCACTGGTCAATAGGCCACCTAGACCATAGTGACCAGTGGTCACTTCCGTCGGTTCTGAAAATATGCTCATTGAAACGAGCGTAGTCGATTTACTATATATGCCCCAACCAAAATCCCGAAAAACGCTGTTTTAGGGGCTTTGACCACTGGTCAATAGGCCACCTAGGCCATAGTGACCAGTGGTCACTTCCGTCGGTTCTGAAAATATGCTCATTGAAACGAGCGTAGTCGATTTACTATATATGCCCCAACCGAAACCCCGAAAAAAGCTGTTTTATGGGGTTTGACCACTGGTCAATAGGCCACCTAGGCCATAGTGACCAGAGGTCACTTCCGTCGGTTCTGAAAATATGCTCATTGAAACGAGCGTAGTCGATTTACTATGCCCCCAAACGAAACCCCGAAAAAGCTGTTTTATGGGGTTTGACCACTGGTCAATAGGCCACCTAGACCATAGTGACCAGTGGTCACTTCCGTCGGTTCTGATAATATGCTCATTGAAACGAGCGTAGTCGATTTACTATATATGCCCCCAACCGAAACCCCGAAAAACGCTGTTTTAGGGGGTTTGACCACTGGTCAATAGGCCACCTAGGCCATAGTGACCAGTGGTCACTTCCGTCGGTTCTGAAAATATGCTCATTGAAACGAGCGTAGTCGATTTACTATATATGCCCCCAACCGAAACCCCGAAAAACGCTGTTTTATGGGGTTTGACCACTGGTCAATAGGCCACCTAGACCATAGTGACCAGTGGTCAATTCCGTCGGTCCTGAAACTATGCTCACTGAAACGAGCGTAGTCGATTTACTATATATGCCCCCAACCAAAACCCCGAAAAATGCTGTTTTAGTGACTTATCCCAACTTTGACCCTAACTTTGACCCTGGGCGAGGTGCCACGGGGCCATGCTGACCAGTGGTCACTTCGGGCGGTTTCGGCAGTATGCTCATCGTGTTCAGCGACCCCGATTTACTATATATGCGCACCACCAAATGGTCAAAAAACGCTATTTTAGACGACTTTTTGACAATTTTCTGTGTTGGGACCTCGAAAAATTCCAAAAGTCCAAACGTCGATTTTTCCATTTTTGACCATCTGTAAAAATCGACCCACAGCGAAATTCGGAAATCAAACATAAACTTGATCTGGACCAACGCCTAGATAATCAAAAATTAGTATAGAAAAATTTTTCCTGTGGGCCGTTTGAAAAATCGGTGTGCGCAAAAATCGCCCTATAAAAGTGGTCGATACAGAGAAAAAACCCCACTTTTAAACTTGTATCAAAAAGTCGATTTTTTCAAAGTTCATTTTTTCCGGGCAAGTTTGGTATCATTCGAAAGCTCTTGGCCTGGAGATTTCAAAAATGTAAACTTTAGCTCTCAACTCCCTACCGTTAATTAGTTATGGTTAATTAACAGTTTTCCTAATCCGCAAAGTGCCTTTATAGCTCATATTATGAGGGGCGCTCCGCGCACCCTCATGATATAAAGTATGGTACATACTTATTTACCGTGTTTTGCTAAAAACGCGTAAGTTAATGCACTCGTTTCTCGGAAATAGCAAAAAATCATTGGCTACCGTGTAACGTTATAGCAGTTAGCATTTGTTCATCTCATTCATTCACGTCCCTTTCAGATTAATTTCCAAATAGGCTTTCTGTTAGTTAAGCCAAACTGCATATACATTTGATCGTGCTATAGGAGGAAAAATGTGCTTAGAAAAATTCATTTCAATCGGCAAAAATAAATTCCTCAACTTCTGGGGACTCCAGAGCCCCAAGCTGGTGTCAGTTGTGCAAATCATTCAACGAATGCACTCTTAATTTTCAATATCTCTTAAAAATTGTTATTTAAAGCCCGAAAAATAAGCTAACGTACGTAATAAAACGCTTGAGGTTCCCTGTTTAACGGCCACAGTTAATTCTGAAAAATTTTGGCTTGCCCTCCCGAAATTTTTTCTGACTACGCTAGTGCCCCTCCCCACAAGGTTTTTAGGCCATGGCCTAAATTTAGGAGCAGATGGCCTAAGGAATTTTGGCCGTTGAGGCCATTTGGCCTAAATTTTTGGACAAAAGTCCAGCTAAAATTTAGTGATTTTTAAGTAAAAATAGTAATTTTCTAAAACATATTTCGCGCCTTCGGCGCGAATTTATACATTTTCACTTGTATTTCTGGTCTGCGCCAGCCACCGTCTGTCGAAAAACGCTGTTTTAAATGGTTTATAGACCAATTACTTAGTTGACAGCTTGAATTTAGGGCTGGTTCACTGTTGAATGAACCAGATGAACCCTGTCCTTGGGAGCGCCTTGGTCGCGGTGGACGGGCAGAACCCATACCCCTGGTCCCTCCGGGTTATGGCGACGAATGGCTCCCCCTCCCTGGCTCCCGATTGGTGGGCCGATTTTGGGGTGGTCTTTTGGTTACGACCATACTTCTCCTCATTCGTTGTCCCTACCCTACCCAAAAAGTGCAGTCGGGTTTTTCCTTTGCGACTCTGTTAAGCCAGCGTACTGGGCTCGCATTCTACTCCTGGCTGGTGACATCGAAGAGAATTCGGGCCCTGTCAGGAACGTCCCAATCAAATGGCCTTGCCCGGTTTGCTGGAAAATTCAAGGATGAACTGTGCGCAATGCACCCAGTGCCTTGGGTGGGTGCATTTTAGGACGTGCTCTGGTCTCCGGTCTCTAGCCTCATACCCTGCCAACTGGTCTTGTTCAGCCTGCTCCAAACATTACAAGGCCCCCTCCACAGCCCCTCCTCCATTAACTACTGCGACGGCGGGACCGTCAAGCTCCAGTCTTCCCCCATCCAATTCCAGCCACCCTCCCACATCAGATATCGTGAAGGCGGGCTCGTCAATCTACAGTCCTCCTCCCCCATCCACAACTACTGCCGCCCTCTGTTTAACTGACTCTAACTCAGCCCCTCCCCAGGCTCAGCTCATCTTTCTCATATATCCGGTCGCTCATGGAGTACGCTGCTGCGGCCTGGTATCCTTCAATATCATCGACATCGGCCAATAAATTGGAAACTATTCAGAACCGGGCGGTAAGGAAAATCACAGGCTGTCTGGCAGGAACCCCTGCCGACTATGCACGTCTGGAAGCTAATCTCCCTCCATTATCTTTGCGTGCGGAGGAGCTGGCTGGCATTGGATATGAAAAGGGCCTTCGCTTACCGACCGACAACCCTAGACTCTTTGCCAGCAGCCGGGTTGTCCAACAGCGGCTCCAGTCCCGACAGTCCTGGAGTGAATGGGACAAGAACATTTCTGAGGCAGCTGGTCTGTCTCAACCGAACAGGGAACCCCTGTCCCTGCCCGCATCTTCCCATGCATGATTCCAGCCAACCTCTCCTGCAATGACTGCCTGGACTGTACGCCGGCTGGTGGCCGGAAGGGAGACCTGACTGAGGCCGAGTTGAAGGCTGCCACTGTTTCAACTTTGTCCTCTCTGCCATTGCCAGACTTCACCCTTTGGACGGACGGTACAGTCCAAGATGGTGGTGGCCGGCGTTGTCGTTACCGACCGACGTGGGACCAAGGTTGCTGAGCTGAAGGCACCAGCTGGCGATCTGCTCCAGCCTCCGTGCAGAGGAAACTGCCCTTCTAGTCGGCCTGGATTGGATTGTAAATCGACAGGACATCGGGAACCCGTCATCCGAACTCAGGGTCTGTACAGACTCCAGGTCGCGAATCCAGAAGCTCAAGCCTGGACCCCTACAACCGATGTCCATCCTGGAAAGGGATATCTGGGCTAATCTGATGACCATTACGGCGGCCGGTAACCATGTCACCATGTCCAATGGGTCCCCAGTCTGGTGGAAAGTGGCTGCTGATATTGCAGCTAAAATGCTCTCTCACTGGACCAGAGACGGTCTGATGCCTATATGCTGACTGCCAAAGCCGCCATAAAACGCTGCATCAAGGACAAATGTCATCAGTTGTGGGGTCGATACGACAGCGAAGGTATCTACCCGGAACATCTGCTCTAGGCTTATTCTAGTGGGGGTGGGGGTGGGGGCCCCCATAAACACCCTTCCCCCCAAAAAAAGTGGGTGCCCCTTTTGGTACCAACTTTCGCCCAGAAAAAATCGCTCAGAAGGCCCAATTTTCAAACATTTTCCGGCTACGCCGGAGATTTTTAGTCGATTACTATAAAAATAGCGCTATTTTTAGCATTTTTTTAGAAAAATTCTGAAAAGTTTTTACCCATCCCAAGAATGACTCACTCGCCCCCCGAGGGCCCCCCAAGAAAAATTCCCTAGAATAAGCCCAGCTGCCCGTGCCAAAATCCAAAGAAGCCGGTCTCACCCAGAAGGAGCGCGTAATTCTGTCGCAGTTGCGTTGCAGGGGCCATTGTTCTATCCTTGCAAAGCAATAATTCTGAATAAAATTGTCCAATCTCCGATCTGTCCTTCCTGTTGGACTCAAGAGGAGGATCTTGCCCACCTCCTCCTCCACTGCCCCGCCCATAGCGCTGCCGGCCGCCGTCATCTGGGAGTAGGCCTGGGCTGGACATTTTAGGGGCCCCCCTCGAGTTTTGGCCTTCCTCCGGGATGTGGGGCAGCTCTGAGCTGCTCTAACCACATTGGATACCCTCCACGATGGTCCAGGAATAGAAAGAAGAACTAGGCGAGATACCGCGTCGATACCGTGTACGTATATATATGGGTACCACCAAAAGGTCGAAAAAAGCAATTTTATATGAGTTGTTTATTTTTCGGACTTATATATATATATATAGTGAAATTTGCTAAGTCCAAACGTTAAATGTTCCATTTTTACTATCTGTAAAAATCGAGCCAGAGCGAAATTCGGAAGTCAAATATAAACTTGATCTGCACCCACATATATATACATAGATATTCAAAAAATAGTAGAGAAAAAGTTTTCACATGGGTCGTTTTTAAGTCAAGCAAATACGTAACTGAACGAAGTACA
>JASAND010014655.1:0-31885 GCA_030248195.1 Trissonchulus latispiculum
GGTCAAAGAAGCTTTGTTGATTTAAAAGCAAAAATCATATCCAATTTTTGTCAGCTTTTCTTTTCTGATGGAATTCCTGACATCAAACTTGGACAAGCTACGACTCAAAACATTTCAAAGATTTCAGAAGAAAGTTTTCAAAATATATATTTGTAAAAGTTCTTCAAGTTTCGTCAAAATTCCGTCAATACTCCCAAAAAGATTTTTTGCCAGAATTTCGCATGCTTAAGGTGGTGGTATCCTTGTGCAGTGTTTTTAGTTGATTTTTTGAAACGCTAGACACTTTCGTGGAATTTCGTGATATGAAAGAGATTATGAAGATGGTTTTGAAACGACATCTGGCAGAGTCAAGCGGGAAACCTACCGTCTCCAGTGTTGGTTTACCGGTGTTACTATATAGGATTTTAATAGCCTATCTTGAAGAGCATCCAAAATAACCCTAGAGGCTGCATTATTGTTGTTCCCACTGCTTCCCTCGCAAATTTTGGGACTTAGAAATTTTCGAAAATTTTGGGCCGTCCAAGTGCCGAAATATAAAAAACTTTGGCTGGTCACCCTGAACTACTGGAAAAACCTAGACCAAAGCGGATAGTATGTATGTGTAGGGCATCTGTTGGGCTTCATGATGATATATGCCACACTGCTCTAACCCCTCTGGTGCGACCTGGGGGTGGCCAGAGTTGCGCGGGAAAAAACCCATCGGCGGGGAAAACTCACTTTTCAAAATTGAATATTTTTCTAACCGTTAACTCTTATGTGTCAAACTAAAATACATTTGGTTAATAGAAAATATACATACATTTTCATACATTTGTTTAATAGAGCCTACAGATTAAACTGGATATACGTAGTGTTTCACCTGGGTTCGTTCTGTTGTGGGGGGTGCTCCAGGGGGTCCGAAATCGGACATGGCGCCATTTCAAGCCAAAATATCAATTTTGACCAAAAATGCTTATTTTTGCAGTAAAATGAGTCATTTTTTTAGCTCTAAAATACAAGAAAAGGTTTTCAAGTATGGTGAGTAAATCTTTTTGCCTATGTTTACGTGTTAAACATACAGAATTTTCAAAATCCAATTTTCTCTGAAATTTTTTCAAAAAATAGTAGTATTTTTCGATGTGTAGACCTACTAAAAACAACCAGCTCTTTCGGTGGCACCGTCAAAATTGTTCTGGCACGCTTCCAGCAAAAATTCCGGGTGTGTTTTTACCCGCCGATGGGTTTTTCCCGCATTGGGTTTACTCCCGACCGGGAAAACTTCAATTTCTCCATAATGACAGGGCGCAGAGAGACAAACTATATATATATATATACCTCATTCGAAAGCTTAGGGCAAACCCTAATTAAATATAGTATCAAAGTCGTGCTAGCCCAAACTAGTCGAAAGTTCTGGTCCAGGAAAGAAAGCGTGGGTTTTTTCCCGCTTGACTATACATTCGGATGAGCTAGAAACTAGCAAAATTAGCAAAAAAATAGCAAAAATGTTTTGACATACTGACATCTAACAGGCTGAATATAGACCAAAAATTTTTGAACGTCGATTTCTCAAAACAGTGGAATCGGGCTAAATTTCTTCTTGTGCCATGATATGAAGGACATGTCCATGTGGGCCGAGGGTCATTTTTTGATTTGGCTCAACAAGTCTCAATACTCAAGAAAAACCGACAAATGTGCGGTGACACGAAATTTCGCAACTTTGTATCCAGTTTTCTCACAACTGGAAGGTTTTAGCCCAAACTAAAAGATGTCCTTCGGCAATAGTGCAAATTTTCATCCAGTCAAAATCACGCGAATCCGTTGGGTTGTAGTTTTTGAGAAATCTATGTTCAAAACAAAACAAAATGTCAGTTGGTTTAATTAGAGGGTATCTGATTGCGTACGTACATTCCATGCTGCTTTCTTTCATTCCAGATAACACCCGAATTCCTGGAAGAGGTTGAAACTGGTTACCGGGCTTTTCACTATTTATAACTAACAACTTCGCGAAAATCCTTCGCGAAGTTTGGAGAAGTTCGCGAAATTCGTGAAGTTTGGATTTGAATCAAAACAAAATTGAAATTTTGCTTGCCCACTCAACTTTTTATTTTTACTATGGAGAAATCCCCTCAATTAGCTAACTGAAAAACTTCGCGAAACATCGCGAAAAATTCTTCGCGAAGTTCGCGAAATTTCACCAAGTTCGCGAAGTTCGCAAAAAAGGCGAACTTCGCAAAAAATAAAGTTTTTTTGAGCTGTACTGTAGTGGTAGGGTGAAGGAAAATTTTTCCAAATACTGTGCTACTCCGGGCCATGTTTTACAAGAAAATGCACCGGAAAACGCTAAATAGATTGCATTGAACTGACTTAAAATCTGCCTGTCTCAAATTTTGATCTTTAGCAGAAATGTTGAAAAAGCATTTTGACCTACCACCATACATTAACACGGGGTCCGATTCTGGGGGGGTCTACCCCGACCTCGGCGAGGGGTATACCCCTGAAAAATCCACAATTTTAAGGGGGTCTGCCCCGAAAATAGCAAAAATTCCGAATTTTTAAGGTTTTTGACCAAAAAGTAGCAATTTTTAGCGATTTTTAAGAAATTTTTTGAAAAAATCGCCAAAATTTGCTAAAAAATTACCAATTTTCAGTGAAAATCGCTGAGGGGTCTACCCTTTTTTCCTTTCTGGATGAGAGGGTCTGCCCTTTTTTCCTTTTCGCTGAGGGGGGTCTACCCGTTTTTTGTCGGTCTGGGGAGGTCTGCACCCCCCCCCATTCCCCCCCACGTTATCCTATGCCTACCACATTTTTTTGTCTTCATTAGTGCATGTGTATAGCAAACCGTTTTCGTGGACAAGACTTTTTGATTGTATGCTATTTCAGTGTATTATTGAAAATATACACAGTTTGTATTTTTCTTTTTTGAATTTGTTTTTTTCTATTTTTCTTTCTCTTTTTTTGCCAGTGTCCTGGCTACAAGATTGGTGAGGATGGGAAGGTGGCCGGAGCCGAGCCCTTCTGTGAGGAGGCGAAATTTTTCACAGAATCCCGACTGATGCAACGAGATGTTGAGATTATCCTGGAATCCGTGTCCAATCAGAATTTTGTCGGATCCGTACGACATCCGGTAATATTCCTGACTTTTTTCATCTCTGTTGTTTTCAGTGAGTTGATTATTTGGTGATTTCTGTTAGCATTTTACATTCTATAGTTTATTAAAATTTTTTTAACACGCAATATCTAAAAAAAGTGTCCACAGACAGATTTTTGCCAAATAAAGTAAGTAAATTAAGTAAAATTATTATTCGATGCACTTTATTAGATGCCTGTCTGTTGATTGTTCTGGAGGCAATTGTTGTACGGTTGTACGGTCTACAAAGTGTTCCTTTGTGCTTTGTAATGGTTTAGTTGCTACGAAAACTAAATTAGTTCTTTCTAGTACGCAAAATTCCATTCTTTTTCCAAAACTTTCCTCAATTTTCCTACCAGAGAATATTGCTGGACACTTTTTGCCAGTGTTTTGTCCAAATTTAACCAGTAGACGCCTTTCCCCCGGTTATTCGGATTTACTTAAAATTTTAATTGATAAAATATTTGTTAAATTTGTTTTTAATTGGTTGATTTTAATTGATCTTAGTTTTTAATCTTTTGTAGAATGGAAATATTGCCGAAGTGCTGCTGCGTGAAGGCTTGGCCAAATGTGTAGACTGGAGTATTGGCCTGGTTACAGGCGGGCCTGACTCCTATAGAGAGGCTGAAAGGTTGGTTTTATTGTTCGAATTTGGATTTTAATTTTGATTTATTTCTTTTATTAATCTTATTTTTTTGTTGCTAGGTATGCAAAATAAATTGTATATAATTTTGTGCTAGGATTCTAATTGCATGAGTGTTGACAAAACATTGAAATAGTTGCCTCGAAATGTGGGTGTATTTTGTCATAACTCAAACTGGTTGTGGCTTTCTTCCAACGGCGAAATGTGTATGTACGAATGTCTACCTTAGAATTTCGAACAATATTTGGACAGTTTTTAAGCTGTCAATTTTATTGCATTGAATGTAGCACAAAGCGGAATAATTATTTGTTTTAGACATGCCAAGGAGAAGCGATTGCGCATCTGGAAGTCCTATGAACCCTCCAATCAAAATGTTGATAATAAATCATATCAGGCCAAGGTAAGCCTATTATTTCTTTGTCTTCGGATTTGGAGTTGATGGGGGAGGGGGTTGGAGGGGTGCATCGTGAACCCGCTCACCCCCCCCCCCCCCCAGGGGCGAGTGTTATCAAAAGTGGGTGGGTTGTGTTCAAACCGAGTTGAACCCATGTTTGGGTTCAACCCTAAAATTTTCGGGTTGGTTAATAAACCCCGGTGCTCAAAACAATGTTATCAAATATTTTAGGGTTGACTTATCTTTTCCAGCGTTAATTCGGTTCTAACTCAACCCAACTTTCAAATCCGACCCTCTTTTTTCAACCCGGGTTGATTCAACCCGGTTTTGATAACACCGGGGTTATATAGTTTTCAACCCAATCTCAACTCGGGTCGAGGTTTCAACCCGGGTTGAGATGCTTGATAACATCGGCCCCAGGAAGAAAACTGTGCATACATCCCCCTAACAATTAATGCTCTGGGGGGGAATCTTTTAGATTTTTTGGTTTAGTAACGTTTTAGTCTGGCAAGCTAATACTATACATTATATACTCTGTTGTATTTCAAGGTGCAATTTGATCCTGATATATATATATATACGTATATAATATGAAATTGACTATGAAACTAGCATAGACTTCTCACCTGCTGGCATTTCCTTTGATTGTTTTGATTTTTTCTGTTTTTCGTTTTCTAGGTCACTGAGATTGCCATGGGCGACGCGTTGGTGGTGAAACGCGGCGAGAATGACTATCAAAAGATTTGGCTCTCATCTATTCGACCCCCCAGGTTGGTGGTGGTGGCAAATTTTGATTGTTTTTCTATAATGCAGTGGTTTCCGTTTCTTTTGCAGTTTTATTTAGAGGGGGGAGGGGGGGGAGAAATTTGTTGTTTTTGCCAAGCAAAAATAGTTAACTACTTTTTTAGAAATTCTTGTTTGATTCAACATGATGGCACTGATTTAATTTTCTTTTCGATTTTTATGGGGACTCTAAGGGGAGGGCTTTTCACGGGAGACTCTTCAAGTGGTGGGAGTGGATTTGAGCGATCATTTTTGATTAGTTCGTGAACAATGCAATCTTTAAATCATCTGTACTTAGAGGTTCATACTAGCCAAAATTATAATTTTCTTTTTCATTTTTTAATTTTCTTTTTTCTGTTTTAGAGCGGATGACGCGCCCGGTGTTCAGAGCTCAGCCCCCGGCAAAGAGAATCAGTTTAGACAGTTCAGACCTCTATATGACATTCCCTACATGTTTGAGGCACGAGAATTTCTGCGGAAAAAGTTGATTGGAAAAAAGGTATGAAATGAACATTTAATTTTTTGTTTTTATTTTTTGGGATTTTTTTGTATTTTTAGAATATTTTTGTGAATACCTAGAGTTAAACGTTAGTTAGTGTGAATACCTATTACTGTTTCGTGCTAGTCATATGGGGTTTCAGGTTTGCTGAATTTTCGAATTTTACCGAATTTTGTAAAAAAAATGAAAATTTTTTGATGTTTTTGATGGGGTTTTTGTGGTATTGTTTTTGTTTGTGCATTTTTAGGTTCAAGTGAACGTTGACTATGTTCAGAAGGCTAGTGAACAGTTTGGGGAACGCACCTGTTGTACAGTAATTATTGGAGGACAGTAAGTATATATTGTTTGTATTGTAAACCGTATTTTTGTGATTTAATGTATTAATTTTTTGTTCATTGTGTGGGAGTTGTAAACTTGACAGCTGCCTTTAGTCTTAGTGTATTCCATGTGACGTGTGTATAACAACAAGAAAGTAAACTATATCATGTAATTTTCATTTCCATTATGTCGTGTCGATTTTTTAATTGTAAAGGAAAAGACAGGTTTATTCCAAATTGACTAAATCAACGGAAGAATTATTCTAGAGTCTGACCAAGAAATGTGGAAAGCGAAATTGTTTTGTTCATAGCTCGAAAGCCCTTCAAGATGGGTACCATGAAGTTATATTTTCTGAACCGGCGCTTTCGAGATAAAGAAACCCATTTCGCTTTCTACAACATTTTTTTGGTCAGACTTTGGCACTACGTTTAATGTAAACAGTGATAGCAGACAAAAGGCGTAGTAATACAGCCAACAAAAAGTCCTAGTTGTTTTTCGCTTCGCTTTTTTTTCTAGGAATGTGGGCGAAGCCCTAGTGGCCAAAGGCCTAGCTACCGTAGTCCGTTACCGGCAGGACGATGAAAATCGGTCCTCTTGCTATGATGCCCTTCTGGCAGCGGAAGCCAAGGCCGAAAAGACCCGAAAAGGACTGCATGGCCTACGTTCTGCCGGTACAATTGAAGCTGTGGCTGCCAAAGAGGCCAAAGACCCGCCGATTGTTCGTGTACAGGAACTGCAGGGAGTATGTGTGCCTAAAACTCTAATTATTAATATTGTATTTTTCTCCAAATTTTTTTGTTTTAATTGGGTTTTGTAGGCTTAATTGACTAAAATAATGTGACAGCACGTTTTTGTGCGTTTGTAAATCAATAAAAACTACACGTTTTGACCGCATTTGATTTTTTTGAGGACGTCTAGAAGTGTTAGAAGATAATAGTGAATTATGGGCTGGGGGGGGCGGTATAATGACAGGGCGGGTACAGGTGGGACCGTTATCACATACCTATCCCCCCCCACTTTAAAATGCAATTAGTTTTCATTTTAGCCGACTTCATTTCCCCGCTGCCTCCCTTTCCAATGTTTCCAGTTTTTTTTCCTGTTTTTGATTTTTCATTTCTGTATTATAGTCCTCTGGCTTTTTTTCTAGGATTATAACAAGAGCAAACAATTTCTGCCCTATCTACAGCGTGCGGGTCGATCTGTGGGTATTGTAGAGTTTGTGGCCAGTGGCTCTCGTGTGCGACTCTATGTGCCCAAGGAAACCTGTCTTATTACATTCCTGCTATCTGGTGTGTACGAACATACATAATTTTTAGGTTTCGTTTTTCGAGTTTTTTTGATTGTTTCAATTCTGAAATTTCGTTATTTAGGAATTATTTTAGTACATTTATTTGTGATGTACACACACTGAGACCGAGGGGAAATAAAGGGGTGTCCTTTTCAAAACACAGAATTAAATATGCAAATTAGTTTGTCATTTGCTTGATCACTGTTGTTAATTAATTAATTAATTTTGTTCTAGGCATTAATTGTCCTCGTGGCTCCCGCCCCGGCCCTGGTGGGGTTATGATGGATGCTGAACCCTTTGGTGAAGAGGCTACACGATTTACCAAAGACATCTGTCTACAGCATGAAGTTTGAACTTAATTATTTTAATTTGTGTAGTTAAAATTTAAATTTTTTAAAAATTAATCCGAAAACAGTATTATGGACATGTACATATTTTTGGACAGCGTTTGTCGTGAATTCTATCCCAACCTCTCGTATTTTTGAGTTGGAAACATTCTTGTTTTGTATGTGACATTTTTGCTTGCTAGTTATAAAAACTTTTAAATTCTAAATGGTTTAATTAAATTAAAGTGATTAGGCTTTTTTCATTCCGAATTTTACATAGGTGCATAATATTTTCTTGGTGAATTTCAATGTTTTCCTTTCATCCCCCTTCACTTTTTCTAGGTAGAATTTGAAGTGGAAACAATGGATAAAGCGGGCAATTTTGTGGGATATCTATTTGCTGACGGGCAGAATTTATCTCTCAAACTGGTGGAAGCCGGCCTAGCCTCGGTTCATTTCACAGCGGAACGGTCAAAGTACTACTCTGCCCTTAGCGAGGCTGAGGCTAAGGCAAAGCAGGAAAAGCTTAAGGTAGGATAATATTAATATAGTTTGAAGAGTGGAATATTTAAAAATTAAAATATTAGTTTGCGTCTGTCTAATAATTAAGAAAGGAGACGTGTGTGAAACTTCATGAATTTGGGAGCCTGCAGCTCAGTCTTTGTATATACAGTTTGCCAGTTTAAAATATTAAAACAACGAATTTCAATTGAAACATAATTAATAAAATTAAAATTTATAAAATTAACTAAGGAAGGAGGGTGTAAAATGTAGTTAGTAATGTGGCTGTACTGCCATTGTTTTGTCTGTGTATGCGTGCAGTATTTATGTAGGGGCGCGATAGCGCCCCTACATAATCTGGGTATAAAGGCGTCTGCGCGGCCCCCTGGAGACAGTGTTGGCCTGGTGCCAGCTAATTAGAGGTCTGGGAGGGGTAAAAATGTTACCATCGTAAAGTACTCGAGCAGTACTACAAGTACCACCATACTTTTGGTTAAAATTCCGAACTTCGAAATTTTGCACTAGGCGGGAGTTACCGTGCGTTTGTTTTTTTTTCTCGGTTAATAGCGCTTTTCGGAATTGCTTATGTCAGCGCAGTGTTGGAACGATATGGGCATTTTGGTCCTATACTACTATTATATGTTGGTAGGCAGGGTCCTCCCATGCAACTTTTTTGGTCATTTTGGCACCTGGCCAATTTTGGCTCTGTGCCAAGGCCCCAAAGTCGGACTTTCGCTATTTTGGCACTTCGGTTGTGATCGACTTTTTTTCACCTGCTAGCAGCTAGATCGGTTTGGTTTATTTTATTTGAATATTTCGGACTATGCGCGGAATGTAACGAGGGGGATTTTTTAATTTCGCTCTGTAGCTTTCAGGAGATGGGCCCAAACTTTGCATTTTTTCACCTGTTTTCACGAAAAGTTTCTAAGTCCCACTTTTACTAGAAATGGCCTAAAAGTCACTAAAAATGGCGTTTTTCGGCCTTGGGGTGGTACCCATATATAGTAAATCGGGGTCGGTGGATGTGACCCCTGACCCACAGCGCCCACCCACAGTGGGCCCGGTGTGGGTCAAAAATGAAAGTCTTCAAAAGTGGTCAAGTTTGGTATCAAATGAAAGCCCTTGGCGAGGCGATCAACTTTTGTCATTATGCCACCTCCAAAAAGTGGCCCCACCGACCTGTGGGTGGGTGCCCCACCCACAGTGGGCCCGGTGTGGGTCAAAAATGAAAGTCTTCAAAAGTGGTCAAGTTTGGTATCAAATGAAAGCCCTTGGCGAGGCGATCAACTTTTGTCATTATGCCACCCACAAAAAGTGGCCCCACCGACCTGTGGGTGGGTGCCCCACCCACAGTGGGCCCGGTGTGGGTCAAAAATGAAAGTCTTCAAAAGTGGTCAAGTTTGGTGTCAAATGAAAGGCCTTGGTGAGGCGATCAACTTTTGTCATTATACCACCTCCAAACAGTGGCCCCACCGACCTGTGGGTGGGTGCCCCACCCACAGTGGGTCCGGTGTGGGTCAAAAATGAAAGTCTTCAAAAGTGGTCAAGTTTGGCATCAAATGAAAGCCCTTGGCGAGGCGATCAACTTTTGTCATTATACCACCTCCAAAAAGTGGCCCCACCGACCTGTGGGTGGGTGCCCCACCCACAGTGGGTCCGGTGTGGGTCAAAAATGAAAGTCTTCAAAAGTGGTCAAGTTTGGTATCAAATGAAAGCCCTTTGCGAGGCGATCAACTTTTGTCATTATGCCACCCACAAAAAGTGGCCCCACCGACCTGTGGGTGGGTGCCCCACCCACAGTGGGTCCGGTGTGGGTCAAAAATGAAAGTCTTCAAAAGTGGTCAAGTTTGGTGTCAAATGAAAGGCCTTGGTGAGGCGATCAACTTTTGTCATTATACCACCTCCAAAAATCAAGAGAGGACTAGTCTTAAAAATGCTTAATATGGGACTAGGTTCAAAAAAAGAAGAGGACAAGTTGTGGGCGAATTAATATGGGCACAGCCTCGCCGAGCAACCCATATTCGCGGGCTTTCACGCTTCGTCATGGCGATTGCCATATACAAAGCAATTAATGTCAGTCAATAATTACAATTCCAGCAGTTATATATACGTAAGCTATATAGTATATAATTTGGTTGTGCTGGACTACGACAAGCAACTAGAAAGAACCAAAGCTATGACTGTAACGCTAACGGTTGAATAGAAATAGAAGATCGTCGGAGAGTGTCCTGATCCTGAAGTTATTGTTGAAATATATACTTTTCTTATAAATGGTTAAAACGCTCAGTAGATAAATAGTTTAATAATAAATAAAATAAACACAAAAATAATAAATAAAGTTTATCGAAAGAAATGTTTGCTTCCACTAAAACTCGTTTATCATAGTCGTATATTATTTACGTGCCGTAACTAAATCTGAACACTGGTAAGTATAAAAATGTATAACTTTTTCAGTCCGCGAATATGGGTTGCTCGGCGAAGCTGTGCCCATATTAATTCGCCCACAACCTAGTCCTCTTCTTTTTTTGAACCTAGCCCCATATTAAGCATTTTTAAGACTAGTCCTCTCTTGATTTTACAACCTCACAACTACCCATATTACTTTTTCATGCTCCGGAGGAGCATTTTTATTACTTGTCCTTTTTTCTTTTATTTTTAATTCTATTTTCTGCGTTTATATATATTTCTGTGTTAATATGTATCTATTTTTTATTATTTATTTTTTCAGATTTGGAGCCTGGTTGATACCAGCCGGACAGAAGAAGTTGAAGAGGTCGATAGCGGGGCCAAGGAACGCTCCAAGGACTACCGGAGGGTTATTGTAACGGAAATAGACCCGGATACCCTGCATTTCTTTGCCCAGTCCGTTGATAATGGTTCGTTAATTTTCTGGTTGGGTGGGCCGGCCCGCTCCATAATTAAATTTTAAATGGGCTGGGGGGGTCGGGGAATTAGGAGAAAAATGTGTTGTTAGAGTTTAATATTTTAATTGTGAAAGCGGTTGTAGTCAACTGTAGAAAACTTGAATACGGTGAACGTAAGTGAATGTAATGTGAATGAATGTAAACGTAAAAACGTGTTCATTAGAAACAGTCATCATTAGAGATGAAATGACACCACGAAGAAACACACACGCACACGCATATATATATATATATATATATATATATATATATATATATATATGTGTGTGTGTGTGTGTGTGTGTGTGGGTGTGTGTGTGTGTGTGTGTGTGTGTGTGTGTGTGTGTGTGTGTGTGTGTGTGTGTGTGTGTGTGTGTGTGTGTGTGTGTGTGTTTGTGTGTGTGTGTGTGTGTAAATAAATTGACTTTGTGTTTTGACAGGACCGAAACTGGAACAAATGATGACCGAGCTGAGGACAGAGTTTCGTGACAATCCTCCGATGTGCGGGGCCTATACCCCGCGGAAAAATGATCTTTGCGCTGCCCGATTCTCTGAAGATGATTTATGGTAGGTCCGAGGACAGGGTATTTTTCGGAGGGGGCTGTTTGCGGAAGGTGGGGGGAGGATATTTTTACAAAAAAACGTCAAAAAATTAGTATTTTTAGCATGTTTTACATGGAGAAACTTTCTTCAAAATGCCAGGATTTATATAGGCTTAAAAATAGACATTCCTTTCGCCGGCATAATTTTGAAAATTGGCTCGTTTTGGTAGAACACTTGGGGACCCTTAAAAATCTTATGGGAGGAGGGAAGCAAAACTTTGGGAGGCTATAAAATAAATCTCCTGGTGGGGTGGGGTGGGGGTTGAGTGTTATCAGGGTATTATATACTTTTAACTAACTGTCGCTTACGTACTAGAAATTTCTTCGTAAAGAGTTCAGTTGAGTTTTTTGTTTTAAAACTGTGGATTTTAGTATTATGTAGATGCTTATTTTACGTTTTTGCACTTTTAAAATTTGTTTTTTAACGACTGATTTTTGTGCGGTTTTATTATTTAGTATATCTAGTATATTTAGTATATTTAGTTTATTATTAATATATCCCTCCATCTTCTCCTGTCTTTATTATTTAGGTATCGTGCCAAGGTTGAAAACTGCCGCGGCCCCAACCATATAGAAGTACGATATGTTGACTTCGGAAATGTACGTGCACACTCTTTGCCTTATTGCGTTTGAAAATATACAGTTTTTATTGTTCGTTTTATTTTATGTAATATTATTTGTGATTGTGTAGCAATGTTGCGCAACCTGCTGTGTCCTTCCAATTTTCAATCGGTATAAATGTTTCAATCGCGTCCTTTCTATGTTCCTATGTTTAACACATAATGTCAAGTTTAACTTTGGAAGCGTTGTAGAGAATAGTGTTAAAACATTGTGCTCAACAAACAATATTTTCTCTGACTGACCCTTACGTTACACTTTTTTTAAATTTTGAATGTTATTTTTTCTGATTGGATTAATTGACACTGAATCTTTTATTTTGAAATAATGTTCCTGCATTATTTTTTGTGAAACCTAATTTCCAATTTTCTCTTGCACCTTTTTTCGGCTGTTTCTTTTTCAGCGTGAAATCACTGCGTCATCGCGTTTGGCGACACTGCCGGGACCATATCATAGTCAATCCTATGGTGCTCAAGAGTATCAATTGGCCTTCACTAAAGTGCCTCCCGATGTAAGTTATTTATACCACTCCCCCCCCCCCCCCCCCATACATTAACACGAGGTCCGATTCTGGTGAGGGGGTCTACCCCGACCTCGGCGAAGGGTCTACCCCTGAAAAATTTCTAAAATTTTAAGGGGGTCTGCCCCGAAATTAGTAAAATTATGAATTTTTAACCTTTTGACAGAAACTTCGTAAAAAACGTAAAAAATGAGAATTTTCAGCGATTTTTAAGAAATTTTTGGAGAACATCGCAAAAAATTGCTAAAAGATTACAAATTTTTGGTACCTAAACATCGCTGAGGGGGTCAACCCTTTTTTCCTTTCTGGATGAGGGTCTGCCCTTTTCCCTTTTCGCGGAGAGGGTCGACCTATTTTTGTCGGTCTGGGGGGGGTCTGCACCCCGCCATTCCCCCACGTTATCCTATGCTCCCCCCCCCCACCCACCCCCCTTTCTATCTTAATGTTCAGTTCACCCTAGTTTCACTTTGTGTTTGTGTAGTACTATGGCTGGCAACACATTATGTGCTTATTTTGAAAAAATTAAAAAAGAAAAAATTTTCTGAAAAATGTCAGCCTATTGGCTGGGTCAAGGATGTATACTACTCCTAAATGCTATTATTTCCATTAAGTAATTTTTGTCGAAATATTGACAGAATCGAGGCCATAATATTAACTAACTGTCTCCACATTTTTATGTTTTGATGTTACACTGCTGGAATTTTTTCGCCAATTTGTTTACCATAATTTTCTTCCACGTATATAAATAAATGTATATAAATCCATATATAGATTTAAATTTTTCTTATGTAAATTTAAATTTCCTCTCCTATTTTCTGTTCCAGGTTGAATTTTTGGAAACGGCCGGTCTAGCCCTCCAGCGTCATGTGCAGCAACAATCCCAGCCTGTGCTGCTCAACACCGAATACCGACAGGCGGGCGTCGAAGCTGTTACCCTCCTACTGGGGACGCCCCCCACATCTGAAAAAACTTCTTCCGCTGGGGCATCGGCAGGACCCTCGTCAAAATCGGGGGCTGAACCGGAAAGCTCCTCCACAAGTGGAGGGTCCGGGGGGTCTGGGGGTTCTACCACGAGCGCTACCCCTGCCAGTGGGACCCCCAGTTCGGCGGTGGATGTGGGCAAGTCTTTGGTGGAAGAGGGACTGCTACTGGTGGAGCCGCGGCGTGAGGCTAGATTTAAGGAGATTGTAAGTTCTGGTGTAAATTAAAGCTTTCATCCGAAGAAGTTACTACCTATTTCCCCCTCCCCCCCCCAGTTTGAGGTGTTTATTGTTTTGATTGTTGATTGGCGCGGCAGGGAGATCATGCTTGGGTACTCTCTCAGGTTGGTATTGGCAAGAGTACATAATGATAAGATATGCTAAGCACTAGGCAAGCTCTGTGTTATCACAGCAAAAACTATCACTGCTCGCCAACGGCCCACCCTAGTGACCCCCCCCCCCGCAAATGAGTTACCCAGTACCCAAACGGAGGTACGCTCACTCGCTCTATTTATGTGCTGAAGCTCGAAAAGAAAAGCACTACGTGAGCGCGTTTTGTGTCTGTTTCGAGCTTTAGAACACAAACATAGCGCACAAAATTCTTTGAAGTGATTCGTCCAATTTGTGGGGGATCAGCCTTTAGCGAACAGAGCATAGTTTTTGCTCTGATAACATAGAGCTTGCCTAGTGGCATACTCTTATCATTATGTATATACTCTTGGTATAGGGTGGAAATGTTTTAAGGTTGAAGACCTTCCTTACCCACCCCTTTGTTTGAGGTGTAGCTTAGAGTGTTGAGGGAGGGATGGGGGTTATTTGTGAAGTTGATGTGTGGTGAAAATTAAAAATGAGGGTGTTTCCGTATGTTGGCCGCGTTTTTCACAACCAATTTTGTAGTTCTGTACTGTTTTTCTGTTCTAGGTTTCCGATTATTTGAAGGCACAGGAAGCTGCTAAGAAAGCCAGGGTAAGTATATACCACTCTTTTTTGTACTATAATTGTTATGAAAATCAGAAACTAAAATTGATTGAATTATGTAACAATAGTTGTAATTTGCGCATACTTTTTAACGATAACTATTTTTTTCGTGTGCTCTAGTCTTCATATTTATTTGGATTTTCTTTCTTAGTGCAGCAGTCTACCGTTACCTTACCTGACTACTTTTAATTAGTGTCATGTGTAGATATTATGTATTTTATATTATGTATGTATTTTAGTTAAACATTTGGCGCTATGGCGATTTCACTGGAGATGAGATATAATTTGGTTGGAAGAGCGTTAAAGCCCCCGCTGAGTTTTCAACGCATGATGATCGGGCAGTGCAAGAAGAATTCTGAAGCTTTTTATGATTGGTTTATCAAAAAGGGGGGGGTAGGGTTTAATAATTTTCTATTTGGGGGGAGTCCGGTTGGGAGGGGGGCGGTAATAAATTTATTTACCATCGTTAAGGTAGTAGTTGTTTTGTTGTTTTCCACTTGTTGCTGTTATTGCTGAACTGTTATTGCTCTGTTAATTGTTATGAATTCTGCCGTCTTCTTCTTCGAATAATTCTATTTTCTGCTTTCTGTCTTTTCGTCCTTTTTTCGTTTTCCGTTCTATGTACTGCTGGTACTGGTGGGTTAATTAGTAACAATTGTAATAATATTATAATAATATGATCGTGTTTACATGGATTTGAGTATAATTTATACGATAGGTATTTAAATATTTTCAATTTGAATTTCTGCTCCCTTCTGTATTTATTTTTATGCGTTTTGAGCAATTTTTGAGCTTCAATAACAACCATTGAACTCTTAATTTTTGAGTTGTTTCAGTGAAATGCGGTTCGTTCGGATTTCGGTCGGGGGTTATACCTATTATTTATTTTTGTGTATTTGTAAATTGAATGGAATATTTTGGAGTATTTTTAATATTTAATTTAGTCTATCTATGAATTGCGCATTGTATGTGTCTGGTATGTTTGTTATACACTCTCTTTTGGTTGGTTGCGGAACCATTACTTTACGTAGGTCGATTTATTTTTTATGACTCGATCATTTTTTCTTTGTTTTTCCTCGTTGTTCTGTTCTGATTAATTATAATATAACATACGAAGATATATGATAATATTTCCGTTTTTGGATATTCTTTGGAATAAAGGCCAGATGTGGTTGTGATTTTAGGATAGTATTTTAGGATTAAGGTGCCTATTTCTAGCAGAAGTTTTGTATGTCGCAAATGTCAAGGATTTTCGATATGCAAGGCATCGATCGATAGAACTATACTTAGACTGTTAGTGTGCATCTTTTCGACCAAGTACAGCAACAAAATTGTTTGCAAAAGGGCGACAGGTTAACGAAACATTTTTGTTTCAGACTTGGCTGAAAAGTTGAGTTTACTGTCCTATGGCCTATCACTCTTTTACCTACGCCCTTTCAAAACTCAAGATCCCTCCTACCTACATTTTTTGAGTCAAAAGTCTGAGTCAGTCGTTTACCTACAAACAAATCTTCCTAAACTAAGAATCCCTCTTCTACCTACAAATTAATCTTTCAAAACAGTCACTCAAATACCATAACCTACACTACCGTAATCTCCTTAACACTTACAAAACAAGTTATATACTAAAGCTGACACAAAAATGTGTGTAGACAACTGTGATCACTTCTACTGCATTTAATATTCATCAGAGACCCATAACATTATGTATTTTCAGATTACTCATTTTTTTATAAAATTTAAAAATTTGAAAATTTTATATGAGTTTTCTCCGGAATTTGCAAGCTAAACATTTCCTCTGACAGCAAAATTTTTCGAGATAAGCACAGATAAACCGTTTATTTCGAAGATTTTGAAATTTTATAAAATTTTCTTTTCATCACGAGGATTCTGAAAATAGGTAATGTTATGGGATGGGTCTCTGATGAATATGAAATGCAGTAGAAGTGATCACTGTTTTCGACGCACGTTTTTGTGTCAAACTTTAGTATATAACTTGTAGGCTATTGTAAACAGTTATTAAAGCAGATTGCTGTAGTGTAGGCAAATGAGTGACACCTAATTTTGTTGAGGTCCTTTGTAGGCAATAGAGGGATTCTTAGTTTTGGAGGATTAATTTGTAAGTACTTGAGTGACTTTTAGTTTTGCAGTGTAGGCAAATGAGTGAAACTGAGTTTTGTTACCTGATGTCGGCACATTTCAAACAGTAGGTTAGGTATTAGAGGAGTACTCGAAAAGTTGTATTCCAGAAGGCGAATCTCGGTTCATTTCAATTCATCATTTCCTTAGCTCCGTGGGAAGGTACATGTGCAGTAAAGGTACGATACGTTATAATGGTTTGACAAGTCTACCAAAGTTCAGATCTGAATTTAGTTGATATTTAAGTAATGGGAGTAGAGGTGGGGCCGGTTCCAATTTTCAAAACCGGTTCCGGTTCCGGTTCTAGCTCCCGGTTCCAAGTACAAAATTTGTAGTTATATGTTCAACATTATTGACCTTCTAACCTTTTCTTTAATGAGATTACTCTTCAAATATATAAGCAAAACTTGCTAAAGGTTTTATTCGGGATTTTATCGTTCACGTCTGAACGAAAGTCTCAGTGCTTCAATTACAAATTTGAATAATAGATAAAAAATTTAAAAATTCGTTAAAATTAATTTAGACATTTACAAAACTGCTTTTTGTAGTACACAGAATATGTTAAAAAAATTTGACAAATCAGAAGCATGAAAACTCAAAAATTCCTAAATTCGAGAATAAAGGATTTTTCCTGCTGCGCCTCAGCGCAGCAGGTCTCTTAAAGTTGCTCCGGGGACAATTTTTGCATTCCCCCAAAACAAAGTAGCAGAAAGAGCATAAAAGCGTGTTAAGACGTTATTAAAGATAGGCTGTATATCTTTACCACATGGATTTTCCAATGGGCTTGATTTAGCGTAGTACATGTTATTGAAACTGGAAACCAGTTTTCAGAAATCAGATCCAAAATTTGTGGACAAGATTTGCTTGACTTCGTATGAAAACTAGTTAGCAGAAGAGTATCTGATCTGATCAGCTGCAATAGATGTCAGCTAAGTTCCTAATTTTTAAGTAGAATTCTGTTTATTATTGACGTGAAGATGACAAATGTAATATGGGGCACAATATTGCGGAGCTTTCTTAAATTTTCTTAAATAGATAATTTAACGTTTCTAAAATAGAAAATCTCTAGAATATACAGATGGAATTGTTGATGCAGGTAATATTGCTTATGTTGATTTCATGAAAAAGGGAATCACCTGGCGTTTCCATGCTTAAGATACCATGAAATAACTATAACTACCAACGAGAGTTCATGACCAGTAATAGGTAGAATTATGCGACAAGAGGAGCTGGCAGTTTGGCAGTACATTGTTTATTGTTTAATCTTCTAACAAACAAGCTTTGAGTTTTGCATGAATGCTGCACATACATTGCTGCTCAGATTTGGCACACATTCATATACTAGATTACTGATTACTGTAAATATTTTAAAAGTTTTTCTACTGTTTGCATTCAACATGGAATTTACTAAATTGTCAACACGATGATACTATATAATATATATGTCAATACTAAATGATTGGGTTATCCTTTTCACCACGGCGTAGGGAATACATCCATGTACTCAACTATTTAACTAACACTGCCCTCAGCCTGTCCATTTTACATCATTTTACATTATTTACAATATCATTCATTTTTATATCAGTCCTACTCTGTTCCTCACACTTATCGTCTGCAGAATCCTCGCTTTAACCCTAATTTGGCTGCGCAGCAGGACTACAATTTTCTGAAGTGTAACAAAAACTATTAGTCTTTTGCATGCAATCTAGCTTGTTTAGAATAAAACTTTCCTAATTTTTTAAGCTTGTTCTAATTGAATTGTTATCTACGCAGAAGCGTTAAGGTCTCTCATGTTGATTCAAATTAACATTTGAAATTTCTCTTAATACCAAGCCTCTGCTTCAGCGAAACCTGAAACGTGTCTCGATCACCTGAAAAGGGAAAGCGGAAAGTTGAAACCATCAGTGGAAGCTGAAGCTGTGCCGTTTCCAATTTAGGCTCTGAACTTATTCTATGTAGTTTCATTTAGAATAAAACTTTCCTAATTTTTTAAGCTTGTTCTAATTGAATTGTTATCTACGCAGAAGCGTTAAGGTCTCTCATGTTGATTCAAATTAACATTTGAAATTTCTCTTAATACCAAGCCTCTGCTTCCAGAGTTGGAAGGTGGACGCGGGTACCCGCGGGCACCCGCGGGTACCCGCGGGTCCAGTGGACATGGACAGAAGGCTTGTCCACGTGGACAAACGTGGACAAATGTGGACAAAATTTTCGCCCCCCGTTTTTTATAAAAAGTGTTAAAATTCAACCAAGCTTTATATAATCTTTCTTATGTTGCCTATTTTTAGTTTTCCATTGCTAGTTTTATTGTGCTGGTATCATTTTTTATGACTTGTTAGCTTTGCTGACCCCATTTCTTTTTAAATTACTTTAATACTATACCTCCTGCAGGCGTTGGTGTGATACTATAACTATGTATATTACTTGATGTTTGCTGGAAAAAGGGACCATACACATTTTTTCACAGTAATTACAATGCTTAAGGTGCTGGTTCGGGTTCGCGTGTTTTGGTGCTTTAAAAGCGCAATTGTCGTTGAAATTTATTCAAATTTGCTACAATTACATCGTTTAGCTTATAGAGCAATTTAGAAAAGTCGCGGCGTGAACATTTGCGTTTTAGAGAAATTAGATTATATCCGCCATAACTTTCACTGTGTCCACCCTACCGGCCAAACTCATTGCAATACTCTCACCAAGACCTGCAACTTTGCTTTTGAGAGTATTTTTCGATTGCTTACAATTTAAGAGATAATAGCGAAAAATGATTTTCGAGTTCAAAAATTGGCCATTTTTCGAAAAATCAAATGTTGCAAAATTCCGACAGTTTCAACAGCACTGGTTTGTCGATCAAGAATTGTCCATATTTGTAGACCTAAAAGACATGTTATGTCCAATGGATAGCTCTCTGCAGCATCTCTACAGCTACAGCACAGCAACGAAAATGTGAAAATTTGAAAATCGCAACAAAATTGTTTTGAACACAGATTTCTCTCAACTCATACAATCAATTAAAAAACGGTTTTGCACACGCATTTTTGAGACAATTACCGAGGGCAAAGTTTCATGGTTTCACGCTTTGTTATTCTGTTCAAGACAAATAATCGTTCAATCTTCAAAATTTTGATGGAAATCATATAAAATTTACATTTTTCTCAAAATCTTAAGCTAGTACTTAATTATTAAACGATTTCAGAAAAAATAGCCTTCGGGAAGACGTTTCTTTTGAAGCCTGAACTGGTCGCTTTTCTTTAGCTTTGCCACACTTCGAGAAATCCATGTTCAAAAATTGTTTTCTTGTTATTGTTGTTGTTTTCTAGCAAACATTGTTTAGATTTTATTGACATTTCAATAACAAGAATTAAAAGTTTGAAATCCAATTTTATTTCAAGGAATTTTTATTATTGCAGGGCCACCCCCAAATGGGAAAAATTCCAATACAAAATTGCGGACACCTGCCACTCATCTAAAAGAACCTGTCGTCAAGTTTTATTGAAAATCTAACCTCTGGGTTTTTGTTTTCGCACTTTTTAAAAGTACAAAAATTTAAAAACACTAAATTTTTAGCTGAGGAAGCAAACTCTTATTCTTATTTAGTGATGTTTTAAGTTATTTCAAAAAACGTTTGCCTTCGGCGCAATGACTTCATCCACGTGTAACTTCTGTTTGATTTCGACTCAGCGTTGCCAATACCAGCGTTTCTTAGAGCAATCATTTACCATTACATTTTAAAATTCCATCATATATATACTCGTAAACTTAGACATGTGTTTTGGCTTCTAAAGTACATTTTTATCTCTGCCAATTTTGAGTGTATATATATATATATATATATATATATATATATATATATATATACTATCTTCTTACTTCGGAAAACTACAGGTTTCTGACCTGATTTTTCGGAATTCTTGAAAATGCTCACCAACGTATGGAAGCCAAGGCCCAGCTCCCCAGATCTCCCTCCATTGGACATTTTGGACTTTGATGTACAATATTGACGTTCCGTATTTTGGATGAAATATCATTGTGTGCGAAGCGAAAAGCAATACATGTTGTTTCTTTCTCCGGAACAGACGAAAGCAATGTACTACATATGGTATTAAATGCTACAAAACCCCATAAGAAGTTTATACTGCAAAAAAGTAAATTTCCAGAGAAAACACCAACTTAAAAACACCCTAAAAAGCAAAAGCGTAATTTTAAAAAATCCTGGCTCTAATATCGAATTAAAACGAGGATTACTAAAAGAAAATTTGTTTTGAAACGTGGGCACTGGTGGACAAAATTTAGAAGCGTGGACATGCGGGCATGTGCGGACGGACGTGGACAAGACCTGCGTGGACAAACGTGGACGTGGACACTGAAAATCTTGTCCACTTCCAACTCTGTCTGCTTCAGCGAAACCTGAAACGTGTCTCGATCACCTGAAAAGGGAAAGCGGAAAGTTGAAACCATCAGTGGAAGCTGAAGCTGTGCCGTTTCCAATTTAGGCTCTGAACTTATTCTATGTAGTTTCAGTTTCAATTCCAACGACTGTAGATTTATTTCACTTTTAGTCTGAAGCTCTTAATTATTATCATCAGTTTCATCGTCCATACTTCGGTTTCAGGTCTGAATTTGTTCAGTTTCAGCTCAAACTAGATTTTAACTTTCAATCTTAAACTAGTTTGAAAAAGATATATAATATAAATAAATATAAATGGCAACTGTGTGAATTGCAACTACAAATTTTGAAATCCAGCTTTTGAAAATTTTGAACTTGCAAAAAATAGTTTAAGCCCAATTTTAAGCGTGGAACCGGCCGGTTCCAAATTCTACCGGTTCCGGGTCCGGTTCTAAAAATCCTTCCGGCTCCGTTCCGGTTCCGGTTCCGGTTCTAGTGGAACCGACCCCACCTATAAATGGGAGATCTGATCCAACACAGAAAAAGAATAGCTGCTCACCAGATGAGTTTCTAACAGGGTTTTTTTGGTTTTCGGATTTGCGTCAACCTTGCGTCCCGCTAAATTTAAGTTGCGTCCCGTTAAGAAATTTTGCGTCCAGGCAGAAATCATGTTTTAGCGTGTTTTTTAGTGCAAAAATTGTTTTATTTATAAAAATGTCGATAATTTCTTTAGTGCAAAGCTATTTAGACTATTTAGAAAGCTGATGCTGCTTAACGGTAATGCAAGATTACAGGATTACCTACCAAGAATATAGATGCGTCCAACATACACGACGGGGGGTCTGGGGGGCGGAGCCCTCCAGAAGTTGAAGAATTTTTTGAAATTACAGAATAATCCGTAATGGAAATGTTTTGTTTAAAAAGATTTTATTTGGCGTCTGTTGCAGAACTTATTAATTTTCGATATATATATATATATATATATATTATTGACACACATTATTCCGATATTTCAATGTTAGTTAAACTAATTAAAGTATTAAAAATTTATGAAATATTTAGGAATATCATTGAGAAGAAAGGTAGCAAACATTAAAACATACATTCGGTTTCGCAAACTTTGATAACTGGTGATCCTTAATAGCAGGATTATTGCAAATGAGCACCGGGGGGTCTGGGGGGCGGAGCCCCCCAGAAGTTGGAGATTTTTCGAAATTACGGATTAAATCCGTTGTGGAAATGTTTAAAAAGATTATTTGGCAACTGTTAAATCTATTCTAACTAAAGCTCCTAACGCTAATGCATTTTTTGTGTTAATTGCATCTGTGAATTCTTGAATTTTGAATAAAGTCAGTATAAAGTCAATAGAGAAGCGTGTATGCTCCGTGCAGCGTTATTGAACTGCAAAACAGTGAAGCATTTGTAAATACTATTAACGTTAGTTACAATAAATTGATAGTGAATTGCTCGTACATAGGTCTTTTGTATTTGAAAATTTCAGAAAATGGTAATCTTGCATTATTTTAAGTTGCCATTTGTGTATTTTTTGCGAAAAACGTTTTTTTAGAAGAACCAAAAAATTTGGATATTCTGCTTCTGCTACAGTTACAAATTTTGTTAATTTCGGGGTTTTGTTTTACTTTAGTACTAATCTTGATCCTGCCTGACCTGTTGAATGAGAACAATAAAAATGTATAAATATATATAAATGTATATAAATGAACCTAGTAATCTCTATGTATTTATTGACGTGAAATTCATGAGTTCGAAAAGATCTGATATATATGGATGCAGGTGGACAACAACTTAACAAATAACATTGAGTAACATTGAGACATGACCTTGCACCTTGGCATTCCATGACAAAGTGGGAAATACCGGGGGTCTGGGGGCGGAGCCCCGGACCCGATGAAATTTTTGGAAAAAACGGGAAAATTGGTACTGGAAACATTTAAAGTTTTTACTCTTACAAAAGTGAATTTTCTCCCGAAATAATGTTGCGTCTAGCTTGCGTCCCGCTAAAATTTCATTGCGTCCAGATAAGAAAGTTTGCGTCCAGACGCACATCTGGACGCAAAAAAACCCTGGTTTCTAATTTTACATTTTTTATAATTAAGTCCTACAACCAGGAAACATAGAGTCTCTGTGCCTCAAAACTAGAATGACCTTGGAACACATATTTCACATAAGTATGGTTGATATGCATGGATGGTTTGGCTGTTTGTTTTCAGTGATGTTTCCAGGCACTGAAACTGAAACTATTTCGGATCGCTGACAGAAACTGAAACTAAAATCGGCTACTGAAACAGCACTATTCTTTTCACATTCCCTTTCCCGAGAAGAGAGAGAGAGCTAAAGCTGCCATTTTAGGATGCTCAGTTTTATCAGGAGTATACATAATGAGTAAGAGTGTAGCAAGCGTTAGTTTATTGGGCTTGGATCATCATTTGCACAAAAATGCACTCTTAAAAAGACTCCTGTAGAAACTACAGGAATTCTTGTAGTTTTCTACAACAGTGCTCTTGTGCGGTCAGTTACTAGCTGAGCTTCTTGTTTTCTCCACAAAAGTAAGATAGATTTGTTTTTTACCGGCCTCTCGAATAGTTAAAATTACAAGAATTTCCTGTAGTACATATACAAAACAAAGTTGTACTTTTTACAGGAGTTTCCTGTAGAAAATACTAAGCAAACCTATAGTTTTCTTTCGACCTTTCTGACAGTTTTAGGGGATACTAAACCTGTTTTTTTACAAGACAAAACCTGAAATTTTCACTGGAGCGACTTGTTCAAGAAAAGGGGGGGGCGGATCTCTTGCACTTTATGACCATAAATACGACCTATTGAATTTTGTGACCTCGCTTGTAGCGCTCTTGAATTTTGTGACCATGCGGACAAACCAATTGAAGATTGTAATCATGGAGGAAATTTGTGCATAAATAACTACATTTGCTACAGTCCAGCTGCATAATTTCTACAGTAAATAACCGAAAATAACAGAATTTACTTTGTTTTTGTCGTCAACTCAACTTCTATTTCTAGTTCAGTTTCCTATTTTAAAACAGAGGCGGAGCGTCGATCAGTTTGATCACCAGCCCAATCAGCAGCAGAGTATCCGACTAAGGGAAGTTTGCTTGAATTTTCTCAGAGTCAGGACAATGACTTCTGTAGCTTTCAAATAGCGCATGATTCTTTTCATAGCAGTAAGATGGAGTCTTCATTGGGCCTGCTACAGAACTTGGACACGGCTCCCTCCCACTGTCGGCGTATGCTGTGTCCGGCCTCGTTGCAATTGCAATGTACAAAAGACTGTCCACCATACCTTGATATTTGCTCTTCATATCTTCACTAAGAAACTTGCTGACCCCGTCCTCCCTAATTATGTTTACACTAATGTCTGCCAATGGCAGGGACACAAGTTCTGCCTCTGCCATACCATACCTTTTCAGCATGTTAGCAATGTATTGGCGCTGGTGAAGCCCAAAGAATCCTTCCTCTCAATCTTGAATCACTGAAATTTCTAGAAAGTAGTGTAGCTCCCCCATGTCTGTCATCTTGAATTTTGAAGCCAGCTTTGTTTTCACTTCGGACACCACTTTCAAATCTTCCGCGGTATAGTAATATCATCCACATACACCATGACAATGACTAGACCATGTTGCTCTTTGAACGATGAGAAACCAAACTCGGTATTTACTGGCTGACACTTTAGTAAATAGAGTCTATCTTTCAGAATACCAACGGCCTGGGTTTGTCCCTTAAGGGGGCGCTTGCATTATCGGGATTATAGATATAAAATTTAGACCGATAGCTCAATTTTAAAGAAATCCCAACTAAACTTACTTTGGTTGGCGTGGCATCTTTTGACAAAATTTTGGTAACGGAGACCACGTGCTTTGCTAGCTACTTGTATGGCTTAAAATTTCGAAATTTTATTAACACTGCAAATGACAACGTCGAATACACTAGCTGAAAGAGCATAAAAAGTGTCCTTGGGAAGTTCTGCCAAATGCAAACTGTCCCTAATTTCAAGTTGGAAGTTGAAAAATCGTGCTAATTTCAGCTACATTTGTTCTTGAAAGCGAAAATAATTTAGAATTTAGAATTGTCCATTGCTGATTAATCAAAGTTGGATTTTGAACAATGTAATCTACATTTAACTTTGATCCATTATTGAAAGTAGACTATTAGCGAAACTCTACTTTTCTTGCTTAGTCTAAAGTAGGATTTAGAATTTAGGATTTTGGTCTGGCTTGCCGTTTACATGAGAGTAACAGAATTATATTTGTCAAAATTATTAGCTAACTCAGAGAATGTTGGTCGGGGGTCGTTGGGGTCATAGGTGTAGCGGAGGTTTGGGGTGAGAGAGGCTCCCCCACAAGTTTTTCCGGGGTCCCCTCTGAAGACCCCCCTAGCACCCCCAACCCTCTCCCAAAACATTTTTTATTTTTATGCCAAAAATTGCATTTTCAGCCGTTCATAATGCCAAAAAGCATTCAACCATTAATTTCAACATTATACAGTGATTTTAAACCATAGGTGTACCTTGGGGGTGGGGGGTGGGGGGAACCCCTCCCCCAAATGGAAAAGTGCCGACCCCACCCTCGAAATCTTGGAGGCAGACCCCACCCCCAAATGGCCAAATCCTAGACCCCACCCCTCCCCCAAATTTGCCAGACCCCACCCTCAAAATTTTGAAAATTTTGCCTCAAAATTAGTAAAAATTCGAATTTTTTGGAAAAATTCGAAATTTTCGCAAAAATCCAAGTTTTTTCGAATAAATGAGCAAAAATGAAGAAGTATTTTTGATTTTTAGTTGGAAATAACGCTTTTTTAGCAAATTGCGAATTTTATCTAAATTTTTGACCAAAACATTTTTTACCCCCTCCCCAAATTCGATTTTTCCGGACCCCACCCCACCTCAATACGGCTGAACCCACCTGCCCTAATTTCGGCTACCCCCTCCCCCAACGTACGCGAATAATTCCATTTTTTGGCTCTCTTTTCAAAAAATCATCTTCCCTCCTCCCGAAAATTTCAACCCCCTGGGATTTGGGCCCCCCCAAAAAATCCCTAATATATATATATATATATATATATATATATATATATATATATATATCCATATATATATGGTTTGCAGGTTACTTTCGCAGCCAAAGTAAATGCTGAAGATAACAATTTAATTTAATTTAACGCAATGCATACTAAAACCAAATTTTAAAGTATATATATACTCGTATTAGAACCTGCAAAATTTCGCTAACGGATAAATTATTGTTGCCAACCCATTTCTGCATAAATTTTGAAAATGCAAGAGATACTATTAAATACTTTTAAAAAAAGCCTAGAGCAAACATATGGTTGGGGTGGTGACGGAACATGGAAACCAAAAATTTTGCATTCTAAGGCAAAATCAAAAACTTTTTGCAAATTTTTGAATTTTCTGGAAGACCGGGTCACCGGGTCAGGGCTCAACCGGGTCACTGTGTCAAGCCAGTGGCGGCGCCGGGGGGGGGGCGCGGGGGAGGCCCCGGCCCCCCTTTGCGATTTGGGACCCCTCCCTTTGCGGTGTTGGGCCCCCCCCCCCCTTGAAAAATTTTTCAGCTGTTTATATGTATAATTTGAGTGTTTTCAAGAAATTTTGTTAAAAAATCGGCAAAGTTTTGCTAAAAATTGAAAAATGTTTGCTAAAAATCCAAAAATTTTTGCTAAAATTTAAGAATTTTTGGGAAATTAAGGTAAAATTTGGCAAAAGTTTTGGATTTCCCAAAAAAGGTCGCCGGATTTTTGGGTCGGGCCCCCCCTTCAAAAAATCCTGGCGCCGCTACTGTGTCAAGCCTAAGTGACATATGATATGGCATATGTATATATGTCATCGTGACGCCCTATACGTACGTACCCTATATGCAGGCCCGCACCCAGGGGGATTCAAGGGGTCTAGATCCCTTTTGGGGTTGCAAAATGGACAATTTTTGCTATTTTTATGGCAAAACTGCTATTTTCTAAAAAATTTCCCACCTTCAGCGCGATAATTTAATTTTTGCAAGAAATAACATGCAATATATATTGAAAATTTGTGGATACGCTTCTTCCTAAATAGACGACTAACCTATGCACGCCTGGCTTTTTCCTATGCAAAAATTGAAGGGAGGAGTCTTGGGTACACCAATTTCGGATGGGAGGGACCGCTGCTTGCCACCCATCCCTACTACAAAAAACCGTAGTCCTAGAACTCGTTTGAATCACGAATCTCGTAGCTGCTTACTATTAAATTACAGGTTTGTTGAGAACGGGAAAACCCGAAAGATATATACGTGTGTATTATCACAGCGGTCGCGGCAGCGACCCCTATAAAATGTGTGAAAAGTGGCTGGAGACAGTGTAAAATAAGCTGCGCAAAATCCTGCGCAGATCCTTCGCAGATTTCATGCGCAAATTGTAAAGCACATCGAGTTTAGTATATCTGTGAAGTTTCAGCCCCGTATCACTTACCGTTAAAAAGTTGCGCCCGGGACCGGTTATGGCGGCGATGTTTTTTTTTCGGTTTCTCCTATTTGATGGTTGTATTGTACATAATGTTCGCCGCTTTCACGTGAACTGCAGCGGTGGGCTAACCTAAAGGGCTATAGGGTCTAGTAGTACCCTCTAAAGAATTTAAGAATCGCAAATTTTTTTGCGCTGCAGTGGCGCCGCAAAGTCGGCTCATAACGAAAAGTGACCATTTTTGTGGTCGTCGCTCAGGTCGAACGTTACGAGCTGGAGCTGATGTCTTTTTGTATTCAGAAATTACATATATTGAACTAACTAATTACATATATGTCCAGGTTGCGTTTCTCTATCACATCCCTAGCGACCACAGTGTCCCGTGGTTCCAGTTTGCCGTTTGAAGGGTCAGTCGGGTGAGGGGTCAAGTAGTCGAAAATAAAATTTTTCAAAAGTGGTCAAATTTGGTATCAAATGAAAGCCCTAAGTAAGCTGAGCAACTTTTGTCATAGAACTGCGTACCCAAAGTGGCTGTAGGGTGCTGTGGTGGGGTGTTGTGGGGACTTGTCATGGGGCCACCTACCCAAACAGCTTGCTGTGCCAAATAACGTCACGTGCCTATGAAACTTTTGTCTTTACTTCTTCAACCGGAATTTAAAGGATATACGTATTAGACACAGCCACCACACACATATTATCCTCTTTTGTGCGCAGCATTTTTGTTACTTGTATATAATATATATACACCATATAACGAGAGTTTGAAATTAGAGTCGTAAGTCTTTTATAAGATTTTGAGTATATAATTTAACCTAAGTTGAATTATGGATGTGTTAAAAATGGCAAATAAGAGGAATAGGAAAATAGTATATAAATGGTGGCCAAAAAATCTCCCGACAGTCATTTGTGAATCTCGACTATTATTATAATATATAGAGTTGGAATGTTAACTTAGAACTTGAATGTACGCTTTTAAAATATTTTAATTTCAAATATATTTAATTTAATAATAATAATAATAATAATAATAATAATAATAATAATAATAATAATAATAATAATAATAAAATAATTTAATTTCGTTTCGTTTCGTTTGTTCTTTCATATATATATATATAAATTTTAAGAATCTAAAATTAATTTGTTATTGCTGTCACATTGCAGGCATATACGTACTCCTTGTGCATGAACAACAAGTGTGGACTGTGAGTTTAGGCTAGTTTTCAGTCAACCTGGTTACCATAAACCTTCGCCTTAATATATTTAAAAATGTCTATATCATAGCTTTAAATCAAGAAAACCGTTAGGCTTTGGCTCGAGGAGAGAAAAACAGCCGAAATACTAATAGTAAGCTTTCTGTAGCTTAATGGTTGAAGAAGTAAAGACAAAAGTTTCATAGGCACGTGACGTTATTTGGCACAGCAAGCTGTTTGGGTAGGTGGCCCCATGACAAGTCCCCACAACACCCCACACAGCACCCTACAGCCACTTTGGGTACGCAGTTCTATGACAAAAGTTGCTCAGCTTACTTAGGGCTTTTCATTTGATACCAAATTTGACCACTTTTGAAAAATTTTATTTTCGACTACTTGACCCCCTCACCCGACTGACCCTTCAAACGGCAAACTGGAACCACAGGACACTGTGGTCGCTAGGGATGTGATAGAGAAACGCAACCTGGACATATATGTAATTAGTTAGTTCAATATATGTGTTCTGAATACAAAAAGACATCAGCTCCAGCTCGTAACGTTCGACCTGAGCGACGACCACAAAAATGGTCACTTTTCGTTATGAGCCGACTTTGCGGCGCCACTGCAGCGCAAAAAAATTTGCGATTCTTAAATTCTTTAGAGGGTACTACTAGACCCTATAGCCCTTGAGGTTAGCCCACCGCTGCAGTTCACGTGAAAGCGGCGAACATTATGTACAATACAACCATCAAATAGGAGAAACCGAAAAAAAAACATCGCCGCCATAACCGGTCCCGGGCGCAACTTTTTAACGGTAAGTGATACGGGGCTGAAACTTCACAGATATACTAAACTCGATGTGCTTTACAATTTGCACATGAAACTCTGCGAAGGATCTGCGCAGGATTTTGCGCAGCTTATTTTACACTGTCTCCAGCCACTTTTCACACATTTTATAGGGGTCGCTGCCGCATTATGCCGCTGAATGATAATACACACGTATATACATCTTTCGGGTTTTTCCCGTTCTTCAACAAAACCTGTAATTTAATAGTAAGCAGCTACGAGATTCGTGATTCAAAACGAGTTCTAGGACTACAGTTTTTTGTGTAGGGATGGGTTGGCAAGCAACGGTCCTCCCATCCGGAGTAGTTGTACCCAAGACTCCCTCCCTTCAATTTTTGCATGAGAAAAAAAGCCAAGGCGTGCATAGGTTAGTCGTCTATTTAGGAAGAAGCGTATCCACAAATTTTCAATATATATTGCATGTTATTTCTTGCAAAAATTAAATTATCGCGCTGAAGGTGGGAAATTTTTTTAGAAAATAACAGTTTTTGCCATAAAAATAGCAAAAATTTGTCCATTTTGCAACCCCAGAAGGGATCTAGACCCCATGTATCCCCCTGGGTGCGGGCCTGCATATAGGGTACGTACGTATAGGGCGTCACGATGACATATATACATATGCCATATCATATGTCACTTGGCTTGACACAGTAGCGGCGCCAGGATTTTTTCAAGGGGGGGCCGACCCAAAAATCCGGCGACCTTTTTTTGGGAAATACAAAACTTTTGCCAAAGTTTACCTTCATTTCCCAAAAAATTCTCAAATTTTAGCAAAAATTTTTCGATTTTGAGCAAAAATTTTTCGATTTTTGGCAAAAATTTGCCGATTTTTAAAAACAATTTCTTAAAAACACTCAAATTATACATATAAACAGCTGAAAAATTTTTAAAAAGGGGGCGGGGCCCGACATCCCAAAGGGAGGGGCCCAAATCGCAAAGGGGGAGCCGGGCCCCCGCCCCCCCTGGCGCCGCCACTGGCTTGACACAGTGACCCGGTTGAGCCCTGACCCGGTGACGCGGTTTTCCAGAAGATTCAAAAATCAGCAAAGTTTTTTATTTTGCCTTAGAAAGCTAAATTTTTGGTTTCCATGTTCTGTCACCACCCCGACCATATGTTTGCTCTAGTTTTTTAAACAAAAATATTTCAATAATTTTCTTACATTTTCTAAATTTATGCAGAAACAGGGTTGGCAAAGCCAATAATTTATCCAGTTTAGGAGCGAAATTTTGGAGGGTCTAATACGAGTATATATATACTTTAAAATTTGGTTTTAGTATGCATTGCGGTTAAATTAAAATTAAATTGTTATCTTCAGCATTTACTTTGGCTGCGAAAGTAACCTGCAAACCATATATATATGGATATATATATATATATATATATATATATATATATATATATATATATATATTAGGGATTTTTTGGGGGGCCCCGTCAGGGGTTGAAATTTTTCGGGAGGAGGGAAGATGATTTTTTGAAAAGAGAGCCAAAAAAATGGAATTATTCGCGTACGTTGAGGAGGGTAGCCGAAATTAGGGCAGGTGGGTTCAGCCGTATTGAGGGGTGGGGTGGGGTCCGGAAAAATCGAATTTGGGGAGGGGGGGTAAAAAATGTTTTGGTCAAAAATTTAGATAAAATTCGCAATTTGCTAAAAAAGCGTTATTTCCAACTAAAAATCAAAAATACTTCTTCATTTTTGCTCATTTATTCGAAAAAACTTGGATTTTTGCGAAAATTTCGAATTTTTCCAAAAAATTCGAATTTTTACTAATTTTGAGGCAAAATTTTCAAAATTTTGAGGGTGAGGGGTCTGGCAAATTTGGGAGGGGGGTGGGGTCTAGGATTTGGCCATTTGGGGGTGGGGGTCGACCTCCAAGATTTCGAGGGGTGGGGTCGGCACTTTTCCATTTGGGGGGAGAGTCTCCCCCACCCCACCCCCCGAGGTACACCTATGGTTTTAAAATCACTGTATAATGTTGAAATTAATGGTTGAATGCTTTGCAACATTATGAACGGCTAAAAATGCAATTTTTGGCATAAAAATAAAAAATGTTTTGGGAGAGGGTTGGGGTGCTAGGGGGGTCTTCAGAGGGGACCCCGGAAAAACTTGTGGGGGAGCCTCTCTCACCCTAAACCTCCGCTACACCTATGACCCCAACGACCCCCGACCAACATTCTCTGAGTTAGCTAATAATTTTGACAAATATAATTCTGTTACTCTCGTGTAAACAAGAAGCCAGACCAAAATCCTAAATTCTAAATCCTACTTTAGACTAAGCGAAGAAAAGTAGAGTTTCGCTCAATAGTCTACTTTCAATAATGGATCAAAGTTAAATGTAGATTACATTGTTCAAAATCCAACTTTGATTAATCAGCA
>JASAND010014656.1:0-13468 GCA_030248195.1 Trissonchulus latispiculum
AAAAGTGGGGAGGAGCCCATCCACTAGTGGGGGGGGGGGGGGTAAAATAGTCTAAAAATGTCAAAAATACAGTAAGTTTTTGAAAATGTTGACCAAGAATCCTTACAATTTGGCATTCTCTGGGCACCTTACAGTGAGTGGGGGGCCCAAAAAAGTGTGGGTGGGGCGGAGTGGGGAGAGGGGAACCCGAAAAGTGAGTAAAGTTAACCCAGGTAATTATACCATTACGTATATATATACATTTAATAAGTTAGCTAGCAAGCTTATTATATATATATAAACAAAGGTACCGACCTAGCTAATAACGCCGATTAAGTTCTTTTGGCCCGGGACGGGACGTGTCCCTTTCTATGTATCAGTTTCTTTCGCCAGTCTCAATCATAAATTATTCAGCAGTCTTTTTACTCCCAGTCAGGAAAAACTATCATTATGGCCTGGCGCGATTCGTGCCAGGAAGTACCACCCCGTTAAAGTCTCACAAAAAACCACTACAACACCCATTTTATGTGCTCCGGCTAGTTCAATATACATATATCCATATACACATAAGTGCATACTTAAGCAAAGCATGTATATTTTATGTGCGTATGCTGTAACGTGAATTCCTACATATGCGTACGTACATGGATGTCTATGTGGGTACCCCCTTCCCGAGTTGGGACAGACAAAAAAGCAAGACTTCTAGACTGAGCCCAGATACGCTCTACAACTGAAGAGAGTCCGGCAAAAAGTCTGCCACAAAAAATCTACACAAACATGAATATATAAGTGTATGTAGATGTTGGCCTAAGTGTATGTAGATGTTGGCCTATCATGTTTTTACTGTCATCAAATATTTGAAAGTAAAATCTTGACGATGACAAAAAACTGAAGTAGAATGACTCAACAGGAAACCGAAAATAAGATTCGCCTACAAATTCAAAACAAACCGAACAGTTTGTAAACAGTCGCTTAAAATTGTTATGCTTCAGCTTTTGATTTAGCTGTCCATAATCCATATAGCTTATTTATTTGCTTCTGAAAGCTACGTATGTATCTTTTTGGGATCTTTTGCGCTTTCCCCTCCCCTAACTTTTAATTTTTTGGCCAATAACTTAGAAATTTTGTATGGGTGGATACTGGAGGTGGAAAATTCAAAAATTAAAATTTTTAATTTTAAAAAATTTTAAATTCTATCTTGGTAACGGAGGACCAAAGCACGAATCTGAAACCCGTTTTTCGATTTAGATTTTCGTTAGTTCAGTATAAGCTTACATGACAACTCAGCTTATACTGAGCTAACGAAAAGCTGAATCAAAAAACGTATTTCAGATTCGTGCTCAGCGCCCCTGAAACTCCTACACGCAAGTGACCCGTCCTGCGTTACAGAGATAAAATTTAAAAAAATTTCATTTTTTTAATTTTTGAATTTGCCACCTCCAGTGCCACACCCATACAAAATTTCTTCAAAAAATCAAAAGTTAGGGCTGGGGAAAAGCGCAAAAGATCTTGGTCGTTAATAACGCTATATAAAATGATTGATTTTAATTCCAAAAATATCAACGACTAACTGAAACTGTATATTTATTCTAATAAAATACGTAATAGCTATTGATTCTACTTATTCCAAAATTTCGCTTTAGAAAATGCAAAAAAGGTGTTGTCAACGCTGAGGAAAATCTATAAGTTTCAATACGTATCCTACTTGTGTTCTTTTCGAATGTATCACCTTGCAAATTTGTTCATTAAAATAAAACAGGCTAGCTACAGCAGCTTTCAGAGGTCCAGCAACCAAAGTGGAATAATCAAACGCCAAGCCCCTCTGTACTTGTTTGTACACGCAAGCGTATGATAGCAGTAGCAAACTACGTATGTACCTATTTAAATAGCGATGGAGAGCGGAATTTGAGAGAAATTTTGAGTTTTCTGTTAATTTAGCGTTCAAAAGAAGGGGAACAGGGGAGCATCGTCGTCCTGAATATAAGAGGTGAAAGTGTGTTTTCCACTCAGCGTATATAAGGCGTGTAGTCTCCCCTAAATATATATAACGTAAGTACGTATTCAATTTCAAAGGGACAAATAATCCAGTCCTTACTGCTGGGCTAGCGTCAAAACTTGTTTAAATGAAATGACCTCTCGTCAAAACTAGAAATTTCATACCTAAACACTAACGTTAAACTCCCGTAACGTCGCATACAAAAGAACCTCCCCTGCCAATTTTACAATACGCAACGCAAACCGCATTTCTTTTGGAGATAATTATAGTTAGAAAAGCGAAGGACTTAAAAACGTTTTGTGCAGAGAGTATAATTTACGCTGGTTTTAAATATACAAAGAAGGGCCGGCAGGCCACACACAAAAACCACAGAGAACTGCAGGAGGTCATTTATGAACAATTCGTAGGCACAAAGGATAAAAGAGCACATTTAAATTCGACACTTTAATAATTTCTTTACTAACATTGGATTTATTTTATTATTTTAATTATTGATATTTATGTACAGCAATGTACGTACATACCCCCCCCCCCCAGCTCCGACTTACTACCTATATAATGATTAATCTCTAATCACATCAGACTACCAGCATTTCTTATCTGATTTTCCACAACAGCCAGGTTAATCTACACTAGTACTATCGGTTCACGTTTTAGGCGGCATTGTGCCGACAACGATAAGTAAGTAAATATAAATTACAAACTTTTGACAGGGAATGACCAGAGGCCAACAACTATCACAGGTATATATATACTTACTTATCAGATGTGTGCATTCATCAGATAGCAGATGAATAATTTTGCACTAGACTTTCCCGAAACGAATTGACATTCAACCGCAAACTCTATATACGTACTTACTTTCATAGCATAAAGTCAATGTTTCATATCGAAATTAAAAGAATTTAAAAATGAATGTTAAAAGGAACTCTCCCTGCTAGACCTTCTGCATTGTCCATCAGAAATGAATATATATGTGCTTAATTTACAGAACTGTCCCAACCTGAGTCCCAACCTGAAAAATGTAAATTCCAAAGAAAAGATTAACCTTTCATCCCACTGCCAGGTTCTACAAAGGTATTTCGTGTTCTTGGAATGGATAACAGAAATTGATGTTGCTGCTGACTACTTGAGGAAGGGAGTCGATCGCCGTATCGAATCCCACCAGAGACGGAAGACGACGACGATGAACAGGGTTCGGTCAACGACCTAAATAGAAAGAAAGCGAAGAAATAAAGAAATATAGAACAAAAAAGGAATCGAAAACAAAATTAGACGGAAAAACTTATACAGATATAATATCTCATTGTTGGTAAATCTACTTTAGTTTAGTTATTTTACTGTTTTGCCTTAGGCAAATAGTTAACTGTCTCAGCTGCCAATTTTTTATCGCACAGAAAAATGCACACAGCCATGTTTTAACATAAACAAAAAGTTAATGCTTTCGTTGTTATGGTTCAGGCGGAAGTTCTGAGAATATTGCTCTGGTTGGTTGGAATGGAATATATATTTGAGCTGCGTCTTTCAAACTAGCCTTTTTACTGTTACAGAAAAAGACGCCCGTAATCATAGCAGAAAGGGAAGAAAAGAAAGCGAAGCATATTTTCTTTTAACGTCACTCAGCAGCAAAAAATAGATGTTTCTGCTGGGAAAGCAAAGCAGGAAGTACTTCCCACTAAAAGCTGATGAAGTATATGTTATATATAGAGTGATTATCATATCCATTATATATAGAGCTTCATTTTGAAAACTAGTTTTGTTGTGTTAACAAGAAATATTTACATTATCAGAAGCGCCTTGCAAAACGCCAAAACAATTTCTCAAGCTTTTTATAACCAATAAATCTCATCGCATTCAGAAGACCCAAAACACCGCCATTATAAAATTTTAAATTCAATCGAAAACCCAGTTTGTTAACACAAACTGCTAAACTTATTCAATTGTATATGCCCATACACTTTGCAACTTTTTTGAGAAGAAGCTACTTTCCCAGTCGTAAAAAACGAAATCACAAACTAGACCAAATAAAAGGAAGTTGGCGTTAACAACAGTTGAATGCATAATCGTAATTTCGAAAGCAGCAATACATTTCTATTTTTATACCTATAATCTAACTGAAAAAGGCAGCTTAGAGACAGCACATTAATGACTATTAAAAAACCTTAAAGCAAACATTTATCAGCAACAAAGTATAAACTTATAGAAAAAATACGACAAGTAAAAACTAATTTCAGCTACCTAAAAAGGAAGTATATAAATGTTGCTAGATATTTAGAAGGAAGTAAATGTTGCTAGATATTTACAAATGTTGACATAGTCTAGCCGCCCAAGCTTTAGGAGGATACAAAAAGTGACCGCCAAAAATACGACACAGATAGCGTCAGACAGTGCAAATAAAACTGTTAAATCTTGTATAATATATACCAACTGTGTAAAAAAAACCAACAACGTACCGAACAAACACAGGAGACCGAACAATAACCTTTTAACCTTTCCGAACGATTAACAAAAAATCTTAGCTTTATTGCAAGACTTCAGCATTAACTATAATTTAAATATTGACTTTAATAAAGTGAAATACTGGGAAAGTAACCTAACTATACCTACTTCAGAGATACCTAGCTATATAAATCCGTCTCGTATATACACGTACTTTGAACGCTGAAATCTCGTTCCGCCGGGACTACCAGCATTGAACCAGACACTGTCATCCGACCCACTACCACTGCTACTGTTGCTGCTGCTGCTGCCACCACAGTTATAGGGATCAAATGGGCTGGAGGCCGCAGAGGACTTTCTGGGACTGGAAGTCGGAGGAGGACCACCAGGGACCAACTGGTGATAGGGCCAATTGTAGAGACAATGACCGTTGGCAGTGCCAGCCGTAGGTGTAGGCGTGATTTCAGTGCCAGAAGAAAAGGCAGGAGGAGGAGGAGGAGCCAGTCTAGTGTCACCTCCAGCATCTCCAGACCCCGAAATTCCCGATTCTCCGCGTCCCGGTCTACCCGCTCCAACCACAGTAGAGGACAGCAAAATGCCGCCACTGCTGCTGCAGTTGTTGTTGTTGTTTCTTGGCGATTCCACAGCGCTAAGCTCAGTCTGTATATACCCGTTTGTAAATAAGGATGCTGCATGGGAGGTGCTGACGGCGGTTAAAAGACTGCTAGAGGAAGGAGAAGAAGAAGAATGGCATCCCGACTGACTGGAGCCGGACTGCCCAGCCAGAAGGGAGACGGAAGAGATGGGGGAGGAGGAGTTGGGCGGAGTCGGGGGAGTACAGGACTCTGAGGAACTGTTGGGATCACTGATTCCAATACCACTGCTGCTGATCGGCGAAGACTCCGATCCGCTGTCATTGGTGGTGGTGGGTGTCAGAAGACCGCCTCCGGAAACAAACATCGGACCCATACCAGTGGTGCCGGCCGAGAGAGCGTTGTTGGTGTTGGCTGCTGGTGCTGCTGAAGAACTGCAACAGCTATTGCTACAGTAGGTCAGATTACTACTGTCTAGGGTCAGGCAATAGCTGGCAGCCGTTGAGGTGCCAAGCTGCAGCTGGGCCGTAGAAGGGCGGCTCAGCAGTTGAGACGTTGTTTGCAGCATGGGCAGAACCAGGGGAGCCGGCAACCCGGTTCCCTTTTCACCCCAGGCAAAAGAAGACCCGCCTGACGACTCTTTAGCTCTCTCTTGCTGTGCTCGTTCGTCCAGCTTGCTCAGCAATGCTAAAACAAAATGCAATCATCTAAATGACTATAGCATCTATGGAAACCTAATAGGACGCGATTCAATTAGCAGGTATATAATTCCAGATCTCAAAAACAATATTATATAAGTCTTCCAACGGAATTATATAAGTCAACCTACACACACAGGCTACATGCATATGTTTTCCAGTTTGTACACTACAAATCCCAAAAAGCTGGACTCAAATATCCACATCCGTTACACTTTATATAGGTCATAAAAGCACCATAAGCTGTGGGTATAATCCGATAATGCAACGTTTGGAATGAAGAAACGGGCCAGGCACTGCCGACAGACCTGTCCAGCCATTTTCAAAACCATAATTTTTATTGGCACTTTAATAGTCAACGAAACGGGTGGGCAGGTTATAGATAAATGGGTGAAAGGAAAGCTCATAAATTTTGAGACAGAAGCGCAGCCAAAGAGAAGAAACATTCATCCCAACTTAAAAACCTAAGAACAGCACAGAAAAACCCACCCATTCAGGCCGAAGTCATAATAAGCATGTATATTAGTGTGTGCGCCAGCGTGTGAAGTGAATGCTTATATACGTATGTGGGAGCAGAATGAGACTTTGGCAATAAGGCACTAACAACAACAAGATAGGGTGAGGAGAGGAGTAAAGCAAGCCCTGAGAGAACGAGAAAGAAAAAGCTAGCCAGAGAAATACGCACGTACGTAGTAGAAACAGCACACAAGCAGGAGAGCAGGGAAAGAGGGGAAACAAAACCGCAAACTACTCAATCAGTGACACCCACCTTTCACTTGAAGACGCTCCTCGGACATAATTGCCGGATGAATCAACAAATAGGACAGCAGCTGTCGACACTCTTCAATGTTCGTATTACGCTCCAGTGCACTTTTTGTCAGCTAAAATATCAAAAACAAACAATTGTCATAAATACATACGGTACACCTATTATAATTTACATCTAAACTCACTTCAAACCTCAACATGATACGCCTATTAAGCCCTGATCGTTTGATAAACAGTTCGCAAGGCCTCTTTAAAGCATCAACAAAAGCTGCGTACACGCACCCACATTTAATATATTATACGTGATTGTTTTTCATCTCTTCCGCTCATCCGTCCCTCAAATTAACTATCAAGCAGCAATATAAATTTCAAAAGCCGTCAACAAAAATAAGGCCAACCGTTCATCTATCTTTCCATCTATCCCTCATCAAAAGCAACATATCAACAAAACTCTGCATAGATAATTAGAGCCGACTTTTGTTTAGTCACCGATTTCAAAATGGAACCTCCCATTTCAGCTAATAGATCGAATTCCACACTTCAGAGTGACTGACTCCCAGATAAATTTATGAATAGAGCTCCCATAACACACTCACGCTCACAACCAAAAAGACAAATTTGATAAGATGCATATATATTATAAACAAAGCGAGTTGTAATATTCATATTACATATATATGTACGTATTTAGCCGCAGGTTCCCGTAAGCGTTAAATATATTATATTATATTATATATATGAGCCGATTTCTGGTAGGGTCAACCATAACTTGGACAACCTTCAAAAATCGATTTGACTCAAACTTTCAGGACTTGTAGCCACCCGACGTAAAAGTAAAACCTCCAAATATTAAAGCTCAACTCCGTATATTTAACGAGTTATAGCAAAATACGTGATTTTCGACTCTGCCACTAACGTCGCCGTAGGACTTCACCAATCAAAATTGTGCTCAGGCCGATAGAGAAGAGTCAGACAGTTCATATCTTAACCATACAGGCACCATACATGGGGCACCTATCCCTGCCAGTTTGAGTTTTCTGACTCTGCCACTAACGTCGCCGTAGGACTTCACCAATCAAAATTGTGCTCAGGCCGATAGAGAAGAGTCAGACAGTTCATATCTTAACCATACAGGCACCATACATGGGGCACCTATCCCTGCCAGTTTGAGTTTTCTAGCGTTCATGTTCCGCAGTTTGCGACGGTCGAACCTTAGCTTAACCCTTCAAGCTCAGTAGGCGCATTTCCACATTTTTTGACCTAGCGACCTCATTATGCCTTAGTACCACACAATTTTTATAAATATTATTTATCTATATGCTACCAACGTCCATGCAAAAAATGAGCAAAATCCCAGACCCACTTTTGAGATATGGCCATTCAAAGTTCGAAAAATCAGCGATTTTCAGCCAAAACAGCGATTATGGCAACTTTGGCCCATCGTAGCCGGCTGAAGGGAACAGCTATTGGCGTAATATTTTGGGCAAATAAACTAGGTACCATTGGCAACGTTTTGGGTCAGTTTCAGCCAAATCTGAGAAATTTTATTTTTTTCGATTTTTCGGCCGCTTTTTGGGTGGTTGAAAAATCGAAAAAAATTAAATTTTTCAGATTTGGCTGAAACTGATCCGAAATGTTGCCAATGGTATCCAGCTTATTTGCCCAAAATATTACGCTAATAGCTCTTCCCCTCAGCCGGCTACGATGGGCCAAAGTTGCCATAATCGCTGTTTTGGCTGAAAATCGCTGATTTTTCGAACTTTGAATGGCCATATCTCAAAAGTGGGTCTGGGATTTTGCTCATTTTTTGCATGGACGTTGGTAGCATATAGATAAATAATATTTATAAATTGTGTGGTACTAAGGCATAATGAGGTCGCTAGGTCAAAAAGTGTGGAAATGCGCCTACTGAGCTTGAAGGGTTAAGCTAAGGTTCGACCGTCGCAAACTGCGGAACATGAACGCTAGAAAACTTAAACTTGCAGGGATAGGTGCCCCATGTATGGTGCCTGTATGGTTAAGATATGAACTGTCTGACTCTTCTCTATCGGCCTGAGCACAATTTTGATTGGTGAAGTCCTACGGCGACGTTAGTGGCAGAGTCAGAAAACTCAAACTGGCAGGGATAGGTGCCCCATGTATGGTGCCTGTATGGTTAAGATATGAACTGTCTGACTCTTCTCTATCGGCCTGAGTACAATTTAGATTGGTGAAGTCCTACGGCGACGTTAGTGGCAGAGTTGAAAATCACGTATTTTGCTATAACTCGTTAAATATACGGAGTTGAGCTATAATATTTGGAGGTTTTACTTTTACGTCGGGTGGCTACAAGTCCTGAAAGTTTGAGCCAAATCGATTTCTGAAGGTTGTCCGGAAGTACAGGCAGCACAGTCGAATTTCTCAGAAATCGACTCATATATATATATACCTCAGTAAACAAGTGCATGATGAAGCCGATGCTGTATATACTAGGACAATACCAACAGAAACACCATAACCATACCAACCAATGTATTGTATATTATATAAGTATATATATATATACATATACATATATATATAATATCTGAGCTTTTTTTACTGGGGGGGGGGTGGGGGGTGCCCCCCCAACTTTTGGGGTCTCCCCCCCCCCACTCGGCCCCACCCCCACTTTTTTGGGCTTCCCCCCCACTCACTATAAGGTGCCCAGAAAATGCCAAATTTTAAGGATTTTTGGTCAAATTTTGCAAAATTTTCCGGCTTCGCCGGAATTTTTTTCTCAAAAATCGTCTATTTTGGTACTCAAACTCAATTTTTGAGCACTTTTAAGCATAGTTATAGCAGTATATATGGAAAACAGGCTATTTTTACTGCATTTTTAGCGATTTTAGACCACTTTAGATTCCCCCCACTTTTGGGGGGCTTCCCCCCCACTCTCCTCACCCCCACTTTTTTCGCCTAGAAAAAGCCCAGATTGTTTATCGTAGCTATAAGTAAGTTTAAAGTGGACAATGTTGTCACCTTATGGTCATGAAGTTCAAGAGATCCAAAATAAGTACGTACAAATTTGTATCATGCGCAGTTCCTAATATATATATTCAATAGCGGTCCCGAAGGGTGAGTCGGCTTGCCGCATTTTTTAAAATAATTTAAGCCTTCAAGCGTTTCGAATATTTCGCTGTTCCTAGGCAAGATATGACTATCAAAATTCAAATTCTTGAAGAAAAGAGTGTAGTTAAGCTAATTTCTTACGTGTGTACACTGGAACACTGGACAGAATATGCGGTAAAGTTACTCTGGTCAAGCAACTTGTTATACACTGAAATTTGCCAAACAATGCCAAAATAGGTTTTACGATGGCTGCCCCAGCGTGCCCTGCCCACATTTGAACACTGTCAATATTCAGAGCGTCTTTGACGTTCTGTATGCCCTTCTGGAAGGATGACATTGCCGATGGGCAACATTGCTCGACTCCTTAAAACCCGTACCCGTCAAGCGGGCCGAACTAGACTAACTGCTGGAGTCCCCATTTATATATACCACATGATGGATACTTCCGGAGACGTGGCCCTCCTCCATCACATTCTGTCCCAGTAACTCTGCCACAGTAACCCTGTATCCGTAACTTTAAGTAACGTTTTGTAACATTTTGCTTTGTTTTCCACTTTTTTGGTCTCATGTAGTTTTCTACAAAAGCGGAGACCGATTTTTATCAGCGTGGGAGGATGTAGCAATCACTGCAGCCCGCGCCACTCAACCACCGTTACAAAATATATATGCTCGGGGGCTGTACCAAAAATCTATTAAAAACGGCTTTCAGAACCCAAACACCAGCAAAATAGAAGACAAATATATATATATATATATATTATATATATATATATTATATATATATATATATATATGCATACAAAATAAAGTTTTGTGTAAACGTTACATGCAGGTGTGCTGACTGCTTTAGTGTCGCCCAAAAATGGAAATCAGAAAAAAGCCCGTGGGTTTACTGTAGTACGGCACAGCACGGAAAAGAAAACATGTATATAGCATGTACCTATCAACCATGACTCTGCTGGTGGGAATCAAGATCTGTAAATATCTCAGCCTTTTAACCGTCAAAAATGTAAGTCCAACTCTCTCACTCAACAAAACAAATTAAGCATTGTGACAAACAAAAAATCAAACAGCATTTTGGCAGGTTAAATCACAAAAATTACAGTCGAACAATAAAAAACAGTAAAAAACCAGTTAGTGGCCTAGATGCAAAATCCTCACTCCCTATTTTTAGAATCTCCTATTATTAAACTATTCGGTTATCATTAGCGAATTTAACGGGAGGCTGCGTTGCTGATTCGAAAATTCGCACAGCAGACACAAAGGGCTATCTCGAGTTTAAACATCCATGTAGAGACGACGACAAGTGGCAAAATCGAACACCAGCACAACAAAGTGAGCAACATTATTACGTGCAATTGGCCACCAATGCACCCCTAAACTGTCACATTACAACTAATGACACACACGAAGAACACAGAAATTTACACTGTTCCATCTTTCCAAACCTATCACAGAATTTATTCCCGCGCATTTATGCACGTACACACGTAAGCACGCAGCGGAGAAGACAGATGCAACTCCCACAACGATTTTACGCATTTTAAATCCAAGAGTATCTATGTAAACTCGCAGGGTTTTATTCTTTTTAGTTTGAATTTGCATGTATTCGTGTACATACGCATACAACTAATGTTAGGAAGCAATGCAGCATATACAGGCGTATGCATGTAATAAATTACCAAACGAAAATTATCACTTGAGCTAGACTCTTAAATTTAAGAGAAATTAAATATACATCTAAACAAAATTGGAAACAATAGTAATAGTTGGCTGAAAACGGTATATATAAATCTGTGTTGTAAATATAACAGGAAATATGTCAAAAAGGCCACCGATATCATAGTTAAAAACTACAAAGACAAAAGCAAAAATTGTAACAAGATATGGATGCCTACCTGAGGAATAAAGCTAAGATACGTTTTCTTAGCTTCAACAGCGGAAGGTTGTAGCAGAGGTAAATACGTCAGCATTAACTGAACCAGACTGTCCTTATTTTCCATACAAATCTTCCGAACAAATTCTGAAAATTCAAAAACTCCAAATATACAACGCCAAACTTAATGACATAATGAGGTGTCGAAAAACCAAGCCTGGGCTACTCAAAATGTAACCACTATACTGAATCTCTACAACACGGAACTCTATCTGATAATTTTACTAACACTGGTTTTTAATTTTGAAAGCTAATTTGCATAAAGCAACAATCTAAATGACAACCTGGCGTCAGTCGGGCGCCAATATCTTAATAATATGTATATAGGCAAAGGCAGGCATACGCACAACACTGATATTATACTAGTCTTATCAAAGTATATAGCATTTATATATTTCCATATTATCGGCTTATGTGTATGGACAAATGTTGACACAAAAGGCCAACGTGTGCCTGCTTGTGTCCTGCGATTTCTATTCAAATGCAAAACGGAAAATGTTGGAAAATCTGGACTGTGCACTTACAACACATCCATCTAATATCATGCAGAGTAAATATCATGCAGAGTAGATATATACTAATTGATTCGGCAGTTAATAATACATGCTTACTATCAACACATAGAACTTCCGACTAGACTAACAAATATCACGTGAATTTGATCAGAACAAATTATCGATTGCCAGGTGTGACTGAAGTTCCAGCGCGTAAAAAGGAGGATCACGCTACATATATACAATTTCTGACTTTGGCATGCGGCCAAAAAGTAGCGAATCCCATTTTTTATGAGCTATGATTTTTGTAACGACTCAAGCAGCTGGTTACATATATATATATACATATATTACTATGTATATATATATATGGTTGCAAATATTTTGTTTGTATCCTGTGTAAACTATGTTGTGACTTTTCCGAAAGACTGTTAACAAAATTATACAATATCACATCCGATGAGATCCACTTTAACCAAAAAGGCCGCTCACATCAAAGACAACTAAAAGCAGAAACCAGATTTGCCTTTCCTTCCTCACAAGCAAAAATAATTTTGAACCACCATCCCAAAATCTGCTACGGATGAAGAAAACACTGAGGCCGTCTGAAAATCACATGAATTTCGGAAATTTCCAAAGTTCCTTCAGATTAGCAAGACAGCCAAGCCAAACAATGACTCTTTCGGATATTTGGGACAAGGGGAATATCTTAGGTATGTCATAAGTATATATATACACCTACCGCAATCATTTGCTTGCCGTTCCAACCTATTCCAAGCATCGGGCAGACTACCCAATTCCTTTTGCAGGAGTGTAGCCAGAAATTTTGCCTGCGGAACCGGAAGCCTGCGGACCAGAGAGCACAGAGCAACGGTCTGCTCGCAAGGACTCCAATCATCGAATCGACTATGAAATGTCAGAAATTGGTCACGAAACTTTTCTGGCTCGCCTAAAGTGAACCAACACAAACCAAAATTATAGTCGCGTGTGTATATACGTACACTGCAAGACATCGGGTCATCTGATGTAGATATAAACAAAATTGTGTCTGTCCATAAATTTAGTAAGTAGTATACAAGTCAGGATTCGTCCTATCTTGGGAAATGGCCCCGAATTTTCCCTTCCCATAAAGAATTGCTAAAAATAATCGGGCTGGAATATATACATTAATAGAAATATCCATGGGTTTTAGTGGTTCCAGGGAGGGGAAGTAGGGGGAGTGGGGGCCAACGTAACCATACCTAAAATTGTCAGGAAAATGCGTATTTATATATAAATGTAGAAATAAAATATAAATAAATATAAAGAAATAAATGTAAATATATAAATGTAAAAGAAGACTTGGTAAGAAGAGGCTATCCCAGAGGCAAAGTTCAGCGGAGGATCGAAAGGGCTTTGTCAGCAGATAGAGACCAGCTACTCACTCCCAAACTCGATCCTGGGACACAGCCTGAAGAAAAGTCGTTCTACTTGGT
>JASAND010014657.1:0-16929 GCA_030248195.1 Trissonchulus latispiculum
AAAAAAAAAAAACGTGTACTTCGTTCAGTTACGTATTGCTTACTCACTACCACATCAAATACAAACGAAAGAGTTCTACAGAAATTTTCTGTGAACTATTATTTTCGGTAACGTTCTTCTTTCGTTTTTGTCGTCGATTTCATTGGCTGCAAGCAGGATTCTGATTGGCTATTTAGTAGGGCGAGCTTCAAAACAATAATGCCTAAATTCTAAGCGCTAGAATCTAAAGCCTAACTTCTTAGTGCTAAAAGATGCATTGTTTGCAAGATAATGCACGCAGATTTTAAACATTATGGAATTAAGTCAAATATGTGGTCTAAAGTTTAAAACACATTAAAGTTTTACCATTTGTAAAAGTTCCTAAATTTTAATTTATAATTTTATATTCAGTGGTTTGAATTTAGAATTTTAGACTTTGTTCGTTCCTAAGTTCTAAATTTTAGTTGCTTGCATCAAGAAATTAGGATGACCCGAAAATTCCCCGGACAATTTGAAATCCTAAGGTTTTGTTGACTAAAACTAAATCTTTGACCTTAATTAAGACCATATTTCTTAAGTTATGATGGAAATTTATGAAAATGGTACAGCTGAAAGCTAAACTAAACTAAACTAAACTAAACTAAACTTAAACTTTGAAAAATCTGCGTTTTTCATCGAGGAAAAGACTTAGCATCGAACAATAATTTTGGGTTCGAAGCAATAAATATTTTCTTCAATTGTCGGATCAGCTGGACAGTCAAAGATCAAAAGGATCACCTGTTGACTTGTTGACAGGAAAGAGCTAACATAATATTGATTTGCCCACTGGCTTTGGAACTGAAGCTTCCTTCTGGTTCAGTAGGCTCTTCCAGTGGAATTTATACTGGAATATCTGTAGACAGAATTTATTTTTGCAAAAGAGACATATCCGTTTAAGTGGCCAAATCAATATTATGTTAGATGAAACCTGTCAACATAGTCAACCGGTGATCCTTTTGATCTATGAATATCCAGCTGATCCGACAATTGAAGAAAACAGTTATTGCTTCGAACCCAAAATTATTGTTCGATGCTAAGTCTTTTCCTCGATGAAAAACGCAGATTTTTCAGTAAGGTTATTGCTGATTTTACTTGATCATATTGTAGTTGAAGTTGAAGCATAATTCTACATATTTGATTGCCATGAAGCTTAAAAACTTATCGAATTTGCAAAGTAGCCGAGCGAGCATTTCAGAATAATCTTGAATTTGGATCTGCAAACTGTACTGCTTTTTACATAATTGGAAAATTGGAACGGTAGTTTGAAGACAATTCGTAGCTTGAATTGAAACAGTAAACTGAGTGCTGCTGTAAACCTGGTAGTGACTGCATTGTTATTGACTGTTCCCTGGAATCCTATTGGCTGCTGCATAGACTGTGGCGAGAAGGAATTTGTTCTTATTCCCAAAATCTAGGTTTTAAATCCTAGTGCCAAACCATAGATATTCCATTTGTTCTAATATTTAAAATACAAAATGTAGAATCCCCTATTTTAGCTTCTGCAACTCTAGAAATTAGAATCAAGCAAGAATTGTGCAAATGCATCGGATTTAGAACTAAGCCCGCAAAACATTCTAATTCCTAGGATTTAAGAACTAATGCGAATAAATGTAACAGCCTAAAGTTTAGCTTTCAGCTGTACCATTTTCATAAATTTCCCTCATAACTTAAGAAATATGGTCTTAATTAAGGTCAAAGATTTAGTTTTAGTCAACAAAACCTTAGGATTACAAATGATCGCAAAAATCCCTGGACAATCAATCCTTGCTAAAACTAATTTTCTTAAAACTAATTTTCTTAAAACTAAAAACCTTAAAACTTAAAACCTTAAAACTTAAAACTTTGGCAGTGAGAACCAGGCTGTAACTTGGCAGGAAAAGTTTTCACTTTCTTACGAACATAGCGAGCGCATCTGCCACTCTGGCATTCAGAATACAAATACAGCCAGCTTCCAAAATATTTCCGGCGCATCAACAGAATTGGGAAGAGTAAGGTTACTTAATGGTTACTAAAATAACCAGTCAGCAAGAGTTTGCTTAATTCTGAATTTATGAAAAAATATTGTGCAAACTTTAGCCAACTGCGCAGATTCAAGCAGTGATAGCTCTTTACGTGTACAGAGGTCACCCAACTCTGGTGTAATGTCTCCGAGCAGGCACAATCATTATATAAAAGGATAAAGTTGTTTAGATGAACTGTGATTGAGAATTGACCTTAGGAAAAAGCCCACAAGGAGATTTAGGACAAACAGTCTTACCGTCTCACAGACGTTTGGACTTTCCATGGATATTCCTGCTCAACGCAGCAGGTAGTTTATATTTATTCATTTTTATGTCATCTTGCCAGATTACAAATATCGCAGGGACAACTACACCATACAATGATTAAGAATATTTCAGAAAGCATTACGGAGGCTGTTTGTTTCCTGTATTTTTGAACTCACCTATTCATTCGACGCATCTTGTGTATCAGTAAGCAGAAACAACAACTAATATCACAGAAGACTGCGTAAGCAAAACGCGCGTACAAATAATTTAAATGATATTTCCAGTGTACCTCTGATAAGTTAAGAGCTAAAGGTTCCCCTTACTCGAATCATGGGAAAGATAGACAACTGGACTCAGTGGGTAAGCGAAGAATTTTTTGTTAACGAAATTGGTATTAAAACGGTTGCATATTGGATTGGAAACGTTTCGTTGGCAATACTTGGAATGCTTGGCTTCATAGCTAACTTGACCGCTTTGATAGCCCTGATTCAAAACAGCACTATGGATGCCACAAACAGATATTTTCTTTGTCAGATTTCTGGATTTATGATTGCCATGGAACTATATTTTTTGGGAAAAAGCGTGTGCACACTCGTATACATGATTCTGACTGGCTCTTTACCGCCACCATTTGGTGGAGCTCAACTTTGTTACGCCCTGGAAAGACTTTTCTTTGCTTTACCGATACACGTTATTATGCTTTCATTTGTATTTCTCAGTATTCATTTGCTATGGACCAGCCTAACGATCCCCAGAAATTCTAATCCCATCCAAGACAATTCCTTAACCAATTGTGCGAAGGCTGGTATAGTAATTTCTTTGCTACCGGTGGCTGTTATTACTACACAAGTTACTCTGACTCTAATAAATTCCACTTTGCCGGCTAAAATTCCGTACTGCAGCTTAGCGGTGTATCCAACAAGTAGCAGTCGCTTGTCACGTTCTTTACCCAGCGCTATCTATATAACGCTGGAGCTCTTGGCTTTATGCTGCAGTGTCAGCGCCTGGCTAATCACCAAACGAAAGCTTTATCGTTATTCGGCTAATCAAGCTTTGTTGAATCTTAGAAATAGAATTCTACTGGACAGATGTCAAGATATCAGTGTGTGTTTAATCAGATCTCTGATTACACAATCAGTACTACTTCTCAGTATCTTAATCATCGGTTTTGCTGGAATTGTCTACACGCCATTACTGGCAAACACGGTGAGTTTATCCCCCATTTAGCTCTCAATAGAAATGAGTATTGAAACTTTTATCTTTACACTCGCTGATCCGTTTAGAGTACAACAAATGTGGATCTCTGCAGGATCAAGCACACAAGATAGACAAGAGTGTGTTGTTAATCGAATCCTAATGTTATCAGAACTGCAACTATGATCACAGTGTTCGCCCAAAATCTCACAGTAGCGAAATGTCGATGTCGAAGCGAGTATGTCGATTTAAGCGGGATGGCGTACGCAACTTAAAAATGTTAGAAGTTATTTTTTGGAGGTTTTATCATATTTCAACTTAATTCCTGACGTCTACAAACTTTGTGTCACTATGCACTCTGATGGTTGACAGAACGTTGTGAGAAACTGTTAAGGTCTTTCTTGTTTCAGCTGTCTGAAAAGCTGGTGGAAACACTGTGGATTCATCGCAACGTCTTGGCAATGTTTGGAGCAGCCCATCCATTACTCTGCATCAGGAATTCTACCAGATTGCAAATAACTCTGGCAAAGTTGGGTCAAACACTTCTAACAATGAACTCAAAAACCAACAGCACTACTTGCCCTGCTGTGACTAATCGTGGTACAGTCATTATTGTTATCGCTTAGTATAATTATTTATAAGAGAACATAAAAGTAAAAGACTTTAAGTCTTGTCTAAGTTTTAAGTAGTATTTACTAATTTAGTTCAATGATTTGTTCAGCTGTGCAATCAAATGTGGTTATCACAATAACTATGGTGTATGTCCATTTGTTTGGTAGGTCAACCATATAAGGGAACTGCGGCGGAAATGGAGCCACGCTTTGACCATCTTGTGCATCTGTGGTCCATTCAGTTTGTGAAGAGAAACAAGGAGTCCACTAAACAATCATCCGTCAACCAGCCACGACCAACACCAGCTGGAAATCAGAAACACATTACCGTATAAACACAGGAATAACTGTTTCACTAACTTTTAGAATTTACTATATTTACTGACTACAGATTTACTATAGCTATTTTGGAAGCAAGTTTTCAAATTATTAACAGGTGACTGTGACTGAGATAATCAGTGTTTGTTTACGCAATAGAGAGAATTGAATACTGTAGTAAGAAGCACTATTTTTAACTATTTACAAATAATAACTTTTGGAATAGTCTAAGTAGCCCAGTCGGTGTTCCGATTAAGGCTTGCTTTGATAGTTGGCACTGAATAGCAAGCAACTCTCGCATATCCATGGGGTTCTTCAAGGTTGCCATTCACCGTAACGAACGTCCAAAGTAGCGCTTAACTAGCAGGCGGCCGCCCCTTGCACAGACTGGGTCCATAGGGTGGGTGTCCATGGTTACCTCTGGGGGTGTTCGTTCATTTAATATCTAGACATATAGTAGGTATACCGCTGACATTTCGTATACTTACATTTCATATGCAAGACATTTGGTATACTATCTCATACGCTTGCTTGCCACTAGATTTAATGGTTTATCAAATGTGCAATAAATTGAAGATATGTAAACAACGGTGGCCATGAGAGTTACTTAGAGACAGTTATAGATTAGATAGATATAAGTCAACTCATGTCTCGTATGTTTTCGGACATACTTAGAGGTATGTAGTTAAAGTATTAAATAACTTTTCAATTTTTAATATTCCTGCTGGGGCAGGAATGTATAAAATGGAAACTTCTATGTTTAGTGTAGTGTGAGTCATTTCTCTATTCAGAAGCCCTATCTTCAGCACAGGGCTAGCTTAGGTGAGGTTTTTTGCAGTCGCATTATGCAAATTAGATTTTAGAACCTATTTAAGTAGCAGAACTGAGAGCCGTCGCGCAGTTTTCGGCTGTCAGCAATCTAAACGGTTGCAGATTTTTGAGCAGCTTGGGAGCTACACATCGGCGCATTAGGGAATCAGATTAGCTACTAGCTTGTGCTGGACATCAGAAGTTCAGTCCGACATGGCAAGCATAGGCCTGCTGTGGCTGTCCCTGCCCTGGTGAGGGAAGTCAAGTGAAGTTGTAAACTAAACCTGGAGCTTCCAATGCTTCGACTGAGGACGAAACGACTCCAACGAAACCAATTTCGCAATTGAATCATGAAAACGTCTACAAAGGAACACTGCCCCTTTTGGGGCCTATTTGTTATGTGTACACGGAAGTAGGCATACAAAACCTTGAATTCTCTGCAAGAATCGATATGCAACCCCATATTCACAGGTTCCAATTTTAGTAATTTTTAATAAAATGAATCCTGAGAAATTTTAGAAATCTTGAGTTATCGTATATTTAAATAACTTTCTAACTCATTTAGGCGCTATTTCTTTATAGATTAAACGATTAGATTAAAATTAACTCCTTGAATACGACCATTTTTAATCCAGGTTTAAACAAGTTGATTTTTAATCCTAAATTAAAGAAACAGCAATTAACAATGTTTATCCGCCTATTTTTAATCTGTTTGAGGACTAAACTAGTTGAAACTAAAGGACTAACGCGAGGACTAAAAACTAGTTGAAAATGAAGGGGTCGGATTTTTAATCTTTAAAGACATACCGAATAAGCAGGTCGGATTAAACTTAACTCTTCCATTTTTTAATTCGAAGTGTGAATGAAGAAACAGGATTAGATTAAAATTTTAATCCTATGTGTAAAAGAAAAAGGCTAAAGAAATAGCATTAAACTTAATCCGTTTAATCCGATGTGCTATTTCTTTAATGGGGAGTAAATTTAATCTAGTCCGTTTAATCTTTAAAGAAATTTTGCCTAATCTAACTTAATCCTCGTACAGCTACGCAGATAAACGGATTAAAAGGTGACAAATTAAAATTTTTAATAACTGTTTTTAATAGTGGAATAAAGGGATTAAAATAATTTCGTTTAATCCGCGGATTAAAAATGGCATGGTTAAACGAGTTAATTTTAATCCCTGCAATCCGTTTAATAAAGCAATAAAGAAATAGCAATTAGATTTTAATCCGGCTGTAATCCGTTTAATCCAACCATTGTAATTTTTTAAACAAATAGACCCTTAAATCAGTCTTGTTGCTTAACAGATCTGGCCGATTTTGGTCATAATAGAAATTTACCAAAATAGCTGAATCAAAGGGTGGATCAGTGGGAACGGGCAAGAAAGTGGTGTGGCAGGGACAACTGCGGTGCAACAGCAACTCAAAATTAAGGTATATATTTATTATACAAGATTGTTTTGGACTAATGTAACTTAAAACAACGTAAAAGGCTGTATCGAAGAAATTCAACCGTGCGCGCTGTTTACAGTAATTGTTTACAACTTAGCAAAAAAACTAAAGTCTGACCAAAAATGTCGAAAATGTCTGCCCTTAAGATAGCGAAACCATAAAATGTTATATTTTCTGAAGCAACATGATGAGCTCTTTCTCATCATCAAAAGAAGTTTTTGAAATTATCCATGCAACTTCAAAGGGTACCGCATTTATATGTTCAGAAAGATCGATAAAAACTTGGATTTGGCTAGTTTACACTGGTTCAGGCAAATCAATGCGGCACGTCAAAATAATCAATCCAGCTGAAAAAGAACATTATTTTAAAATTGATTGCGAACGCAATATAAGTCGTAGCCACGATCGTTGAAATCAGCTCAGATTAAATTTTCAGACTATACTATCTACGTTCCCTGGTGTTATCGATATTTTGGCCCAAAAGATAGTATTTTCGAAAAATCGAGATTCAAATTTTGAAAAACCACAGACATCGAGTGAAAGCTAAGCGGTTCCTGAAAATTCGTTCGAAAAATTTTCCGTTGAGCGAGTCGCAAGAAATAGCCAGTTAAAGTTGGAAGTGGCAGACCAAAAAATTATGAAATTTGGAAAAATTTAATAAACTTTGCTTTTAACAGGAAAACCTAAAAGTTGGTGTGTATGGTTTGCAGTTATGCGGAAGTTTTCTGAAACGCTCGTAGTTCTAGCATTTACCCCACTTTCTGGACATATAAATGCGGCGCCCTTGGATGCTCCATGGAAAATTTAAACAATTTCATTTCATTAGAGAAAGACCTTATCATGCCTGTTCAGAAAACATATTTATGGTAGCTATCTTGAAACGCTTTCGAGATATAAAGAAAACAATTTCGCTTTCTACATTTGGTCAGACTTTAGTAGTGGTGATAACGCAACATATTGATTTGATACTCCTAAATTGGGAAACCATATATGGAGAATCTAGCTAAAAAGTCTTGTAACCAACTAACGACCTGCACCAAAATAAACTGTTTTACTCCACACAAAATCATTACAACATCTGCCTAAAAAAGTAGAGTACAGCATAAAAATGGAAGCTATTCTCAAAAATGAAATATATACTAAGGCGGAGAACCATTACTCCCGCCAAAGCAGGCATTTAAAGCCGCCTCAGAAATGTACCCATTCTTATCCATATGCTGTCGTAAAGCTTCGAAAGGAGATAGTTTCCTGAAAAAACAAGAAAAAGCAAAACAAATGCCAATACAAATTTATAAGTAGGAAATCTGATTGAAACCTAACGATCTTTTCTAAAAATAATTAATGGTCAGAAATGGTTACATTTCGTCCCGTTAAAAGCAGCAAAATCATGACAAAGATCCTATCTTGACTAGTTGACCAATCTAGTTGAGAACATGTTTACAGGTTACTAAAAGCCATAAAGTTTGCAAAGTTATAAGCTTTAGGCTTATGTAACTTTAGGTCCACTAACTTTTGGGAAGTAGCCTGACTCTCCCAGTGATATTTCATGGCGGAAACGTGACCGAAAGTGGGCAACTGGTCCTCCAGCTTAACGGCCCCGTTGCTGTCCGTCTGACCGCCAGACGTGAGGATTTGCAGGATTTCCTTGAAAGACGGTCGCAGCTGCAAACAGTCAAGACAGACAACCTATGTAATATCAAGAGTACATAATACATAAGAGTATGCCACTGTTATCAGAGCAAAAACTATGCTCTGCTCGCTAACACAGGCTCTCCAGCCAGCAAATGGGTCTCCAGGATGACATTGCTCATGGTGAGCCGCAAAGGTGTATACGTGGTGAAGCTCGAAAACACAACGACCCTGCTTGCCTCTCTGCTATCCACAGAAACAGCCAGTTTTATCTTTCTCATCCCCGCCTCCCTGTGTACCCTAAACGCTTGGCAAAATAACTCATACAATCAACGTTAACAACCATGACAGCTTGAGGGAGACACGTCAGATTTAGGATATAACGAAGAATCCTGGGGTTAGTTTAGGCACATTCAGTTGAAAATGTAAGAAATGTTTTGGACAGACACACAATAAAAAAACTCCCCGTGTCTGTTCGGACGAGGGTATGTAGGTGAAGAGACAGAGGAGGTGAAAATTGAAAATCCAGGGGGGGGGTGAAGGGGCCAGCCCCGCCCCCATTTGAAAGCAAAATGCAATTTTTCGTGCAAATTTAGATTTAAAATTTTTAAAAATTTTTAAAATCCTGGCTAAATATCCTACGAGCCGAGTTACAGATAAAATTTGTTGTGCCGACGGGGAAGTTATATTTAAGGTAAATTTTCCTTCCAACGATATCCAGGCAATGGTATCAAGGTACCACTTACTTTCATTTAGCACAAAAACAATATATTGAACACTGTTAACCTCAGGGTTGCTATGCCAGGCTTTCTGGAGCAAGGCCACAATGTGTTTGGGAAAATGAGCACCAAGCTGGGGTCGACTGTGCTTGTAGGCCATTTCAGCCGCAGCTGCCGCTACAAATAGACAGACAGACACAATCTTTGTCAGAACAAAACCCTACACAACTTAAAAATAGACAAATAGTAAATTAAAAGACATAAATATTGTACACTTAGGCAAATTATCAATTGAACGACAAGAAGTCATCATCCAACCAAACCCAAACACAGACCCAATTACCCAAACAAATATACTTAGCTATGGCCCTATTTCTTTAAAGATTAAACGGATTAGATTAAAATTTAATCCAACTAGTTAAACGAATTAAACGGAATAAATTTAATCTTATTTCTTTAATGCACCTAGGATTAAAATTTTAATCTAATCCTGTTTCTTTATTCACATTTCGGATTAAAAGATCAATGAGTTAATTTTAATCCGACCTGCTTAATCGCTATTCCCTTAAAGATTAATTTTAATCCGTTTAATCTGTCTCCTGCATTTTCAACTAGTTTTAATCCTCCTGCAGTTACGCGGTTAAACGGATTAAAAGTTGGCGGATTAAAATTCTTAATCCCTCTTTCTTATATGGACGGATTAAATGGATTAAAATCAACTCGTTTAACCCACGAATTAAAAATGGTCGGATTATTAAACGAGTTAATTTTAATCGGTTTAATCCAGCATTAAAGAAATAACAATTAAAATTTTAATCCGTTTAATCCAACCATTTTAATCTTTAAAGAAATAGGCCCTATGTTACGTATTGGTTCAACTCAACTCAGACATCAACTGATTATAAACTAACATACACTTAAAAAAGGTAATGGTACAAACAAAGATCAATAATGATACATGTATTGAGTGATTGATTGATTGATCTTTTGTACCTGGCTTGAGATGAGCAAAGGGCAGTTCGCAGGCATGGATTTCCCAGATACACAGGGCATAACTGAACACATCAGCCTTAACATTGTATCGAGTGCACTGGGTAAACACTTCCGGGGCCATCCAGCGTAAATTCTGTAACAACATTAAATACGATATAGCCAAAATATCATACGCTAAGAATACTGAAGTAAAATGTAATGTGTAAAGTATTCAAACAACAAGAAACTATACTAAAAAAGTCAACTGGTTGGAACTTGAACAGACCAATTTCTAAACTCGTCCACCACATCTGCTGGCCAACCACGAAAAACCTACCCCAGGTTGTTTGGTCATATTATCTTCCTCCAGAGATTTCAAAAATCGAGATTCTGAAAAATACAATTGACACTGGCATGAAGCGGTTATGGTATTCCTTTAATCAAAAAAAACTGTGATGAAAGTTTTAAATGCCAACACTACAATAGAATACAAAAGTAGGTTTGTAGCAGGACTATAAAATTTATTTCTAAATTTTAAGTTTGAACTTACTTACCACCAAAATCGGCCACCACAGCTTGGCCATTCTCATGCAGGAGAATATTATGCGAATTGAGATCACGATGAATGACTGGTTGGGCCAGTTCGTGAAGATAGCTCATCCCGTGAGCCACGTCCAGCCCGATGCTCAACTTCCAGGGCAAATCAAGGGGGCTGAAAAGATGCGAGGGACGTGGGGGGGATTAATAATTAAAATCAATAAATCAATAAATCAATAAAATGAGAATAATTGTGTTTTTAGGCAGTAATGTCGACGAGTACTAGAAAGGTAAAGGTGCAGACGACTACATTATTCAGAGACACATGTTTGGCCTCAAGCAGAAATCATGGAGCCTATGCAAAATCTATAGAGTGATAAGAATAGTCGAACTCAAAAGCATGACATAGGAATTACGAAGACTACACAATTATGTCACTAATTATAATTATGTGGACTGCAGAAGTGCCTTACCGTTTCTGTTCATGCAACAGACTGAATAAGGAACCCAGGCCTACAAATTCCGTGATTATGGCAAATTGCTGAAAAAAAACACGACGAACACAATATAAAACAAACCGGGCCGGCTAAACTAACCGGGCCGGCTCTCGGGCGGCCCTGCCCGGGCCCGGCGGGCTAGGAGAGGAGACCCGACATACAAAAACAGTGTTAAAACAATAGGTTTTGAAATAAGCACAGCAAAAATTTGACCGGACCTCCAAGACCCGGCTGACCGGTTGGCCCTGCCCGGGCCGGACCTGCCGCTCCAACCGGGCCCGGGCCGGCCCCCCCCCCCCGGGGCTAGCTTCAAAGCCCGGTGGGCACAACTCTTCGGTTTAACTATTTCTTGCAAAGCTGGCGTTAGGAAATGAGAAATATAGACTTCTTCTGTTGGTTTCCTTAGCCATGCCAGAAAGTACTCTTAAAAACTTCCGATTCGATTAAGTAGATCATACTTGCATGATTTAGTTGTTAAACCATACGCATTCCACACTCTTATGTTCCAAAGTGCCTTTTCAAGAAAGGTAGAATAGACTTAAAAATGCCTATTTTAACTTGCTTTAACTCCACCCAAGCTTGAGTTTTCCTCTTGTTTTAACTCTTTCACGAAAAGGACCCTAGTTGAGTTCAACTCTACTCTACCCTTTCTTGAAAAGGCCAAAGAAACAATAGCTAGTGCTCGTCTTACACTGGGATCGTCCAGACAAGCGCCCACGAAATTGATGACATAGGCACTGTTGAGACGAGACAGAATGGAGACTTCGCGACAGAACATGTCCACGTCCGACTTGGCACCAAAGGCATTGGCACGATACCTATAATCAGAGCCCATCACAACGATACAAGTACTGTTGCGTGGTGTGGCAGGTAGAGCTATATCAAGAGTACATAATACATAAGAGTATGGCAAGCCACTGCATTTATAGAGTGGCACAAGTATGTGTGAAAACACGCAAATAGAAAACACAGCAAGTGCTTTTATTGCTCTGGAAAATGTCATGCCTTTGCTACACTTCAACAACTATATGTATACAAAATGTAGAATTCTTCGTCCGGCAACGATACTTCAGCCACATTTATTCCAGATTTTGACTAATTTTTGTTTCATCAGTCAGTACAGAAGGCCTCCCTATATACCGTTTAATGGCGACCGTGCGCCCTTTGAAGGTCCCCTTATAGACTCGACCAAAGGAGCCGGAGCCCACGGCTTCCAGACAGTCTACGTCGCCCAGTGACAGATGAAAATGGCTCGGCAATGTCGTTCGCAGCTGGAGAATTTCTGCCTTCTCTGAAATGTCAGAAAAAAACTACTAAAACGTTATGCACAAAAACAAACAGGCTGACAAAATAGAAGTTAAAAAACCAAGAAGGCATAAAGACTCTCCGTAGAGCAACGAGTTAGCCACAAGCTTTGCCAATTTCTTCGGGAAAACGCCACGAGCAGTTACAGTCACTCAGCGTCTTCCACGAAGTTCAGTCCAGAGTTGCTTTCAAGAAGGTAAGAAAGCCACACCAACATCAAACAACACAGGTGATCAAGAACTGAAAAGCTACAAGTCGCCAAAAAATCGAACCTTTCGTTATGCTTCGCAGTTTCCCCAGTGGGGAGGGTAAGGGAACATAGGAGCCATCTAAAAAAATGGAATTAAATGTAAACTTTAATCTGTAGCATATAACGAGCGCATTCGTGCACACAAGATAAAGTCATACTGTCGAGCATGCAGCTAAGACCATAGGATAACGTGGGGGGAGCGGTTAATAGGGGGGGGGGCAGACCCCCCCCCAGACCGACAGAAAGCGGGTAGATCTTCTCGCCGAGAAGGGAAAAAGGGTAGACCCTTCAGCGATTTTACCAAACCTTACTCGTTTGTTAGCAAATTTTAGCGATTTTTCCAAAAATTTCTCAAAAATCACTAAAAATCTTCATTTGTTAACTAATTTTTGGCCAAAAATGTCAAAAATGAGCAATTTTTGCAAATCTTGGGGTAGACCCCCAGAATTGGACTCCGCGTTAATGTATGGCTAAGACTACTGTACAACGGTTCACTGTAGCTGTTTGATTCGCAGCACAAACTTCAAAAAATTTAAGTTTTTTGTCAATTCAAAGTTTTGAATGATGGTCAGTTGAAGATTTTCAAAATTTTAATCGTAAAAATGAAAAATTATTATTGTAGTGAACGTACCACCAGAAGAATATTCGCTACAGACAGAGTCACTGTCGGGTCGTTTGTGCATCTTCAACAGCGAAACAATGGCATCGTGCCCTAAAGTATAGAAGTATAAGCACATAAATAAAACAATAATATCAATACTATACCAGAAGACATCATATACAGTAACAATGGATGCAGTCTTCCATTCAGAAAACATTAAAATTCATTAAACTGATCCACTTATAAACTTTGGACATTTTCTGAGCTTCTTAAACGGAATATATACGCCATGATCCTCGTTTAATGCAAAACATTTGTGGACAACCACACGAAATATTTTAAGCTTCAACATCACACACTTACAAATCAAAATCCAAATTTCATAAAAAACTAAAAAAATAAAAAATAAAAAACAACTATCACCGGTGGGGATCTCATCCACCACCCACTCGCTCCCTACTCCTAGCAGTCTACCGCCTGCGCCACAAGCCTACCTCGTTCATAGGCCCACATTATGGGCGTCTGTTCGTCATAGTGAGCCAGACTGCTACTGTTGGTACTGCTACTGGTAAGACTGCTACAATTGGAGTGCTCTTGCAGTAGGAGATACTGGGAGATTCGAGCACTCACGGGTGCCCCAGGGGTATGGGTTATCGGCAGGGGGGAGCTGGTATTGGATTCAGGCCCCCCAGGTTGGGGTTGACCGGGGCCAGTCCCAGGCGGCGGCCCCCCAAGCCCCGGGGAATAGGGGGTCTGACGAGCGGTTAGGGTGGGATCGGCTCCACGGTCGAGTAGAAATTTGACCACCTTCAGATGACCATGGTAGCAGGCACTGTGAAGGGCTGAAATATAAGGAAAACTGGAGAAAAGTTCAGATTTTTTTACAACAATTATTTTCTACTCACTTCTACTCTGTAATATGTAGGTAAAAGGCTATATATACTTAATAAATCCTCTGAATACCCACAGATCTTAGGAAAACTCAAACAAATTGCAATGCTAAAACAAATAGTACACAGGAACACCAAGCAACAGGAGGTTAGGGTTATCCAGTCACAATAGGCAACCTGGCGAAAACTCAGAAACTCTCAAACATACATATATACAATCATATATACAATCCTAAAAAAAATTAGCAATATGTGATTCGGCAAGTATTACAGTTCTGATGCCTAAGTAAGCTAATTAATTAAAGGACATACATAATAGTAATTAATTATCATTATACCAGTATGGCCATCTTGACCTTGGACGTTGATATCAACCCCCGGCTGTTTCAGCAGAAAGTTAATCAGTTCAATGCTTTTGCCGTTGGTACAGGCGCTAAAACAATGTAAAAAAAAGCAAAATGAAAAAACAAATCTATACATACGCATACGAACAAGTATGTATACTTATGGCACAAATTTAAGCAATAGGCAATATTGTCAACAAGAGTTAACAATGTGATTATTGCTAAACATAAAATAGCAACTCATATTAACACGGTGTTCTGACCAAACTACGCGAATGATTCTCGCTTTCAGAGCGGGTCGTTCGTAATTTCTAATTCCATCCTCGCTGGGAGATGGGAAGGGGCGGGGTAGTCTAAACTCAACGTTACCCTAAATGGAGGGAAAGAGAAAGTACTGAAGCAATTTGATTGGTTAATCTGGACATCAAGCCATGAAATTACCGTTTCGCTGACGCAAACGGACAAATCTAATGGATTAAGCCAAGCTAATTAATGTGATTTTCTTAATTTTAAAAACACATCTATACAAAGCTATAAAACAACATAGGAAATGCATACAACCACACATTTCAATATTATTTAACTATAGTTGTAATTATTATTAATTAACTGTACTGTTATTATATAATTGACAACACACATTAACATAGGGTCGGATACTGGGGGGGGCTTGTCCCAAGAAAATTTTGAGGGGGCTTGTACCCTGAACCAAAATTTTCGAGGTGGGCTTGTACCAGAAGCATAAATTAACGCTAATAGTAATATAACCTCAAAATTTTTAAAGAAATTGAAGAAAATTGCCAATTTTTAGAAAAAACTCAAAATTTTGATCGATTTGTTGCAAAAAAATAGGAAACTCTAGCAAAGAATTTCAAGCGAAGTCGTAAATTTTTTGGAATTTTGGCGCGAACACCTATTTTTTCCGGCCATTTCTGCAATTACCCTTTGCCCAATTTTTTCTTATCTCTTGCCCTCAAGGACGATATGGTTTGTACCTTGTCCGGGATGGGGGGGGGCTTGAACCCCCCATACCCCCCGTGTTAACCTATGATTGACAACCCACGTCACTCGTACATGTACTAATTATTATCTTACGTAAATACATTATTTATATGTATACTTATTTATATATAGTAGGTAGTTCTTCACTGAATGTATATATACGTAAATATATAATTGCATAAGTTAGTTTTAAAAAGCCTCCTCAAAACTTAACATTAACATAAGACAATTTCTGTAGATAGCAAAAACTGACTATTTTATAGTTTACCAGTTAGGAATTTGACGACAGTTTTTTTCTAAATAATTTTGTTGTAAAGTATTGCAGATGTGCGCCTCCATATACTTGTATACTAAATCTGCAGTACGTTGCACAATAGCAGCAAAAGCAACAAAAACGAACTCGCGCAGTTTATAGTAACTCTTGGTTGTATTAAAAACGGGGGCTGCGTAGGCGCGCGTCAAAGTGCTATGAAAGAGATCAACTTAAATTTGCCCGTTAGAATCTTTACAACAAGAAGTATATACGTATAAACCTGTTATATACACATTCAGAAAAAATCGCAAACATGGTTAATTTTATGCTGCAACGTTGTGCTTTACTGTATACATACAATTTATGAGTTTTGGTTTTGAGTGTGTGTCATTACATGGCATTTTTTGAGTGAAAAATTTCATCTTGTTCATAACCACAATATATATTTGTCAAAAAAAATCAAAATTTGAAATTTCCTCAACAAATCGATCAATATTTGTCAACACAAACATAGGGCATGCCTAGATTCATTTTGACATGCTTGCTCACTTAAAACCCACAGCACCGAAAAGTCGCACAGTGGTGGCAAACCATTGACGTTTTTGTTACACTATCAATTTCTTTCAGGTAAATTCTTGTCTTCTCTTGTCAAGGTGGATACGTGCCACGTTTCGTGACAGTCTAGCTTCTAGCTCGTTGGTGTTCAGTCAGTAGCAACAACAGAAGGACAAAAGCTACTGACACCTAAGTACCTGTTCATGTTTTTTGCTCTCAATTGACTGTGAAAGCTTGATTCTCTGAACTCATATTTGCATTTTGAGTCCTGTTTTCCCATACCATCTATAATTGGTAGCAAAGTTTATCAGTTTAGGTTCTTTGTATTATAGTTGCAAACAATTGGTTAACGGTGTAGGTGGAGCAGCAAGCATATCTCCTTTAGATGGTTCAAAAAGCATGTAATAAAGTGCAAGTTTCTAAATAAATCGTCAGATCATACCCGCCTACTTTTTTCGTGGCAAGTTGGTACTCTACCGATTAAAGACGCGTTTTTGCAAAAAAACTACTTAAAAATTTTTTTTTTTTTTTTTTTTTTTTTTAAAAATGGGTTTTAATTTTTTTTTTTTTATGTACTGTGCAAAAGTACTGTGAGTATATTGGGGCGAGAAAAACTAGAACAAATCAAGTTATATATATGTATTGTATATATGGTTATATAAAGTAGATTTAAAGTTTATTATCGACTTGTTGAATTTTGACATAA